>APFE031545246.1:0-63830 GCA_000404065.3 Pinus taeda | reverse complement strand
TTATAGGTTGTGGAAGACTAGGGGCAACAACACTTCCATCTTTATAGTTGTGAGTGGTATGCTTCCTGGTTGCCATAATTTTGCTTTCCATTTTTCTTACTAACCTAAATTCCTTCTCTAATGAATCAGGTTCTCAAACGTGAACATCATGTTGGATATTATCCTTTAAAGTCCCTATGAACACATCAATCCTATGCTCCTCTGAAATATTTTTTACCCTTATGTTTAATTTTTGGAACTCCTCAATGTGCTCCATTATTGAACCCTTTTGTTTGAGACTTATCAATTGGCTAAAAAAAGTGTTGCTTTTTGTATCCTCATAATGTGCTGTCAATTCTTTCGTAAAAATTGCCCAAGTGATAATTGATTTACGAGAGTAAATCCATTGATACCATACAAACTGATTTGGTTCCAAATATAAAGTTGCAATACATACCTTTTGTGTGTTTTGCACATTATTGAGATCGAAAAATTGCTCCATTTGTAATATCCATGTTGCAGGATCCTTGGCATCAAACTTCCTCATATCGATTTTTGGAATAAGGTGGGTCTTCAATCCCACATTAGAGTCTATGAAATCATGATTGGCATTTCTTTTGTTTGCATCATGAGTTTCCTTTGCTACCTTTTCACCATTAGTAAGTATTTCTTGTAGAAAGTTTGTCAAATCTGTCTTCAAATCTACCATGTCTCTCTTGAAATCTGTCTTCAAATCTATCTTCAAATCATCCATCTTAGCTTCCACTCCCTTTATCTTAGCTTCTATTAGCTTTTGTGAGAGTGACATTTGTTGCTCTTGGTCTTGTAATTTTGATATATCATGTAGCATTTCTTCCTCTTCTTCATGAGTCATGCTAGAGCTTTCAGGTTGCTTACTAGGTGTTTGCATTTTCTTTCCTTGGGGCATCAGCTACCAATAATAATTCTCTACTATTCCCTTTGAATTCCTTCAAAAAATAATTTCAAACCAAGCTTAAGCAAAAATTTAAAAAAATCTACACACCTTTTTTCACTTTGTAGGAGCTCGATATTGCCTCTGATGTATCTTTGTACTTTCGAATCATCCTATTTTGAAATTATGATTTGTAGTAGCCCTATGTGTCCTCTTTCCAATGCCACCAGCATGATCCAAATTGGATTCTCCAAGGAAGATTTATGTGAAATCTCCCACAATGACTTGATTATAGACTAGTTCAGTAGAGTAAACTTGTACAATGTGCCACGAGTCACAATTTCGATCTTTGGCTCTAAAAAATATATGCAAGAAACTATAGTCCATCCTCTTTTTGTATCTTCTCACAAAATTTCAATCCGGTGCTCTGAGAGAAAGTTATGACGATTTTCCCCAGGTCACCTTTTTGGAATGTAATTCAGGAGTCTGCAAAAAGACCAACTTCCTCAGATCATATATCAACAAATATAGTGCAAAAATCTCTGAAATTTGGACCTGAGATTCAGAGCGATTTCTTCTCAAATGGTTTTTTTTTTATCTTCTGAAATATCGTAAAAACAAATTATAACGAAAATTCCATGATGACCTGTTTGGAGCAACGAAACCCTAGAATCCAAAGCTCTAATACCAAATGTTATGTAACCAACTCAAGAAAAAGATAGAAAAGATAGATCAACGCCTTAGAATTCAGCCTTTTCGAGGGGGCAACCTCCTTTACATTATAAATGAACAATTCTGGATGATTCAAATGAAAACTCCTCCTTTCTATATATAGGAGTCTAAGGAGTCACAATATAACCCAGTCGACCTAACAATAATAATATAAAGCCAAAAAAATAACAATAGAGGGATTCTATGGGGCACAGTAATAACAATATGGGGACAATAGGGGCACAAAAATATTAATGGATACAACTACAATAGTAATGGGGTAATCACTAGTATTATAGGGAACCAACAAAATCTTACTTGTCATCAAAGACTCTGCGCACTCTTCCATGTGAAAGGTCTGTCTGATGTCTGGGAGAGTAGTCTACATAGGTGAGACAACATTAACAACATATACAACACATTTTCATTAACATATGTGTATTGCAACAAGTGAATTAGTTCAAGTGTTAAACACAGGTTCAAGAAACACACATTACAAGTGTTAAATATTAGTCTTACAATAGACACAGTACATGTGTGAAAAAGTTTTGACCTCTTAGGAGGCTTCCAAATTAAGCGAAAGTTCCAAGACACATCGTTACACCATACATCACTAAACCCATGTGAGGGGTGTTGGAGCCACTGCTTACTCCTCAAAGAAAATATAACAGAATCTCTTGGCTATGTGGGAGGAGCTAAGGTGAAAATTCCTTTGCATGTACAAATGACGGAGTATTTATAGCTAAGGGTGAAACTAACCCTTTGCAAATATTTGACTACCCTTATGACTGTTTGACTTCCATGAATTTTCGACTTTACATGAATCTTTGTTGAACAAGTGGGTCTCTTGGACTTCCATGTTACATTACACTGATTTGACAACATGATGGTCCACATTCGAGATGTGGACAACATGACTCATGACATGACTTGACATGGCACTGCCGGTACATTCGTTCTACTACTAGAGTGCATGTTGAGTTGCAATGTTGATGGGTGATGGATGTCTTCATGGTGTGTCATAGCTTCACCTTCGCATGGAAGAGTGCGCAGAGTCTTTGATGATCATTAGTTCACTTGATGTTGCTTTGGCACATTTCTCCTTGCTTGTATGTTGGAAGGCTTGACAGGCTCATATGTTCGCAAAAGGTTTTTCTGTTGGTGAATCTATCCTTCTACATGTGCTCCCTTCGTTCATCCCGTTCGTTGTCGTGCCATGTTTTTTGTTGTACATGTACTTGCAGTCACTCATGACGAGATGACATCAAATCCAAAAAACTCCTAGTCTACCATGACACATGATCATTTCAGATGCAGGTGATTGGGAGAGGGAACAAGGTTGGGAGGCGGGATGATGGCTCTGGGCACTGCTGATGAAAATTGTGCAAGAGTTACTATGCGATGAAGATGAGAAATCCAATTCGACAGTGACTATTAGCGAGGTCTAGCTCGACTGGATGGAAAAATTGCACAAATTTTGGGAGGGATAGTCTGTGTTGTAGGAAGGGAAGGTAGACATAATCTTCACACTTTCTCGAATGAGTGGGAAGCAAGCACTTGACAACAAAATTTGCACAATTTTCTAGAGGAACAGGCGGGGTTTCATGAAGGATCAACACGTAGAAATTGCACAGTTTTTTTGGAGGAATTGGCTAGGAGCCTGGAAGCCAAGACTGCACAATTCCTAGAGGGAACTAGCAGCTAGTTGCTAGGCCACTAGCAGAAGAAACTGCGCAATTGCCAAGGGGAATAGGCAGTCAGTTGCTAGGAGCTTGGCAATAGAAATTGCTTAATTCCTGGAGGGAACTGGTAGTCTGTTGCTAGGAGCTGCTGGCAAGGGAAACAACACTAAGTTTGGGAGCCTGGTATGTTGATCATCTCTATGAAATTTTTGAGATGAGTGGACTATTAGGCAACAAAAGGCCTACTCATCAAAACTTCCCATTTTTAGATGAGTAGCCGGTTGATTGCTGGGATGACTAACTGGAAAAACTGTGCAATTTTTTGAGGGAGATAGGGACAGGCACTGGGTGTCTAATAGGGATGGGCATTGGGTGTCTAGTCGGCCCATTTTCACAGTTTTCACAGCCAATATAGTGGGAAAGACCTCTGCGTAATTTTTGAGGGGAATGAGTCCTGGGGTGGCTACCGGGCCAAATCCTCTATTTGACAAGTTAGAAGCTGATTGATTACTTGTAGGCAGTACAACTTGAAATGACTTTCTTGGTGCTTATGTGTTGTTTTGGGTGACAGTCGATCAAGTCAATGGTGGGGTGATGGTCCAGCTGTCAGAGGGGAGACCGTTTGTCGAAACTTCAGCAAAATGACTAAGTGTGTGAATGAGTGAAAGATGCACATGTGATCTTGCAAATGCACACCAACATGACTTGATGATAAGATGACCCAAGCCATCTAGACACACATGTTCAACATGACTGACCGATGGTGCAAGTGACAAGCATGACACTTGTGATTGATCATTGATCAACCATGACGACACTTGTGTGACAAGTGGATGTCACTTCATGTGTTAGTATGGAAAATGATTTCATAGCGAACATAACACGTACACACAAAGTGAAAGCCTCGAGCATGACCAAAATATAGTTGTAAGAAAGACAATGACATCAACATGTATAAGCTTGGGTGGAATGAATAAGCAAGGTGGGTGCGAAGGCTCAAATGTGCTCACAAAGTGAATTCGAGTGTATGCAACCACCAAGTGAAACTATCAAGGGAGACTTCAAATTTGGGTGCATCCCAATATTTTGGAGGGTGGTTGTAGCTGCTACAACACTTGGTGACGCACTGGTAGAACTCCAGCTTCTCTGTTTTGGTTCATTGCTAACATATGGCCTTGGTCTTTCAAGGAGTATTAAATCACTATGTGGGTTACTTCATCTTTCCCACTTACGCCATGGACATACATGGTTCACCTTTAGCCAAATCAGTCAAACACAAACAAAAGTTCATCTTGGTCGCAGTGTTTTGAATCTGGGAAGGGTAGTTTATCTCACGAGTTGAATATTTTTAGAGTATAAGTTTTCATCTCTGGTGTTTCTCCATTGCCATCAAGCCTGGATAGTACCTTGACAGAGACATGTAAGAACACACACATTGCTCCACTTCCAGTGATCCTGGTCAGTAACCCAATGGAGTTGCATTCTTTGCCTCTTTGCACAGGAAGACTTTCTCTTCTTTTTCCTTTGTATTTTTAAAGAGGACTATGCATAGGCACTTATTTATTTTTGGGGTGGAAGAGGGATCCTGACTTATTGACAGAAGAAGAGGTTTTTCCTTCAAAGAACCATGTAATACCTCTGGCATAGGTATTCCAGTTTAGATTTTTCCCTTCTCTATTTCTACTAGTTGGATGAGCTTGAACATGCATAGCAGAAAGCTGAGTACAGGCATGAGGCTTCCGAGTGTGGACACAGGGTCATGGTTGGACCAAAAATTCTCTTACAGATGGCTCATATTTTCCGTCAAGACTTCATCAGCCGAAGGTTATAACCAAGCACATAGAAGATGGATACAAGATTGGCCAAGTGTTGCAGTGTCACAAGCCTCTTCAAATCTTAGCCACATACTCTATTCAAAATCTAGAACGTAGTAGTTGCCAACACTTAGTTTTGCAAACAAAATTAGTAAGGTATTAAGAAAACCAAAAAACAAAAACAAAAATAGTAAGCAAAGAAAACAAAGTGAAAACAATAATAAGCAACCAAAGCAACCAAGTCACCAAGAAAAAAAACATGTAAACCAAAAAGAAAAAACAAGCAAAAAAGAAAACACTACTCCTACTCCTATGTTAAACAGCCAGGGTTACATGACAAGAAATTTCTGGTGAGGCCACCATAGGCCTACCCGACCTATAGTCATGAAGATACGAGTGATTAAAATAGATAAAAAATAGTGTGCAATAGAAAATGAAAAAACTTGAAACAATTGCACACGAGAGAGAAGGTCTCACCTTTGGGCAGAATAATGTGTCCCAATCACCCAATACAACTACTTACCTCTTCCATGACTTCCTTTTTTCATCAAACCTTAGAGGCATCTTACGAGTGTGTGTTGTTCTGCACCAATTTTCTCAGTCAACGAGTGTGAGGAAGGACTGGAGCTTGTTACCTGCAACACAACTCACCAAGTATGTTTGTTCCATCCATTCAGCAATTGAATCATAAAACTTGTGATGGTTGCTTTTAAATATTCATGATTTTTTAGAAGATGGATTCTTGATTTGAGAGACGGGATCATGATGGGAATTTGATATGGATAGATAGATCTTGTCGTTCTCATCAGTCATGTCAAGACAGTGAGGGCCTGCCATAGCCATCACTGCAGTCCAAACTGCCTCACTTGCTTGACAGAAGTCTAAGAAGAAATATGTTAGATGGTGAATATCATAGTCGTGAAGTGACTGTCATTGGATTTATTATTGGGAAAATGATAAAATGCATGACAGCCACGCAAGAGAGAAGAGAAATTAGACCAATTGGTCGAGATGTCAAATTCCTAGTTTGACATTAACAGAGAAACTTTTTGCACAATTGTGTGAATGATCTGAATGAGTGAAAAAAGTTCGTTGTGTGTTAGGCGTGATAGAATGCCGACCTGCAACTGGTGAAAAAGTGCATAGGCATCATGGTCATCACATAAATTTAGAAAGGATGCCAACTCTGTGAATGTGTGAAACCATTTTGGGTGTGGCGAAATGAGAGTAACTTGATTAACGCGATAGGTTGTGTGCTCATCATCACACGGGGAGATTGCTGGTGTGATGAGTGGGCAGATTTGATGTGAAAATTTTGAAAAAAGACCAAGGAACTGATTACGAGAGATAACATCTGATAAGTATGATTCTGGATAGAGATAGTCTTTGAGATGATCAACTTCACTATCCCATGATTGGATGAGGGACGGACACTCCCAACCTGAATTAGGTGTAAGACAGGTGCATGAAGACAGACATTTTGTAACGGACTCGTGGATCCAATCATTAACAAAAATCAGAAATTTTGAAATATCATACCGCAAATAGTGAATATTCTTTACATGGGGATCCACGTCGAGTGCAACCATGCACATAGACGGATTTTGTGAGAGAAACGAGATCTGATTTTGTTTGACAAGCTTACTAGAGTCACGAGGTCCTGACATAACCATCAACAGACATTGAAGTTCCTTGACTCCCTGGCACACCTCGGAACTTTTCATAATTGAAAAATTGCATTTTTGGATGTGAACCAGATCATGCATGGCTTGAGGATGGTTGTTGAAACTAATTTCAAAACTACTCTTAGGATGACAACCATCTATGTCACATGCTTCATCAAAATCTTTAGCAATCTGACTTGATGAGTTGTCTTCATGCACCACACAAGATGATGACAAGTGGGAAGAGTCTTATGTGTTGAGACTATTTTCATCATGGACAACCTCATTGCCTTGTGTCTATTGAGGAGATAACTCAAAAGATGAATAAGTAAGAGAATGTGGAGTGTCTCCGATGCATGTTGATGCATTGTGAATCATAGGACATATAGGCAAGTGAGGCACAGAGGTTCAAGCAACATGCATTACAAGTGTTAAAGATTAGTCTTATAATAGATACAACACATGTATAAAAATGTGTAGGCCTGTTAGTAGGCTTCTGAAATAAGCGAAAGCGCCAAGACACACTGTTACACCATACATCACTAACCCTGTGTGAGGGGCGTCAGAGCCATTGTTTGTTGAAAATAGCAACAAGGAATGATAAAAATAGAATCCAAAAATTCCAATTTTAATTTGTACTTGAATTAAAATTGTGAATTAAATTCAGATTTAGTCTCACCAACTACTTGAAAATAATTAATTAATTCATTATGGATTAATTAGTTGGAGAAATTCAAGTTAGAAGTCTTACTGAAGTCATGCAAGAGTTATCCCTTAAATTAAGGAGATTATCCCTTAATTAAGGAGATAAGATTGAGTTGTATTTTAGTTGTAATTAGTTAACTCAGTTTACTGAGCTAATTCTAGTTAAATTAGTTCCAAACTGTTTGAGGAACTAATTGCGAGTTATCAGTCAGTTGATGCATGCATGCACTCAACCAGTGTACTCTAGATCACTGAAGATTCCCTCATCAGAAACTAATGCATGTCTATTATGAGAAAGACCCACTTGAGATTAAAGTCAATGACAATGTACTATTAGTTGCATGTTTTCTCCTATAAAGGAAACTCATGGATGCAGTCAAGGTAAGGTTCCTTGAGGATTTCACAGTTCTGACAGTGTGTTAGAGCAGTGTATGAGAGTAGTGTTACACTGGGTGAAGGAGATCATCCCAGAGGTAACTGTGCAAGGAAATAAGAGATCGGAGGGAAGAGAAGAAGGCTTGTGAGAAGATTTGATTTCCTTTGAGCATCCATGAGGATTGTACTGAGAGCTAGCTAGCTGTGAGAGCTAAGGCTTTTTATAATTTTGATGTATTTACACCTTGTATGATAATACAGATAGTGGGGTTTTTACCTGAGGCTTTCCCCTAATTATTTTCTGTGTTTCATGTGCATTGATTCTTCTTCTTTTGGTTATATGTGTTCATCTCTCATTCAGCTAGATCTTTAAGCTTCTGCAAAGGAAATTGATAGTAGAAGTAGATTATAGTATTTTTCTTTGGTATATTTCATTATTGGGTTAATCTATAGTCATATTTTCTACATAGTCTTAGAGAAAGATTTGTAGCAAATTTGTAGAATTTCTACATGGTATTGTAGCCTAGTTTATCAGAGCTATGAATAGTATATAGAGAAGAGAATTCTAAGTTTAAAGTTCGGGGTTGTAGGTGAAAATCAAATTCTTATCATACTTCAAGGTCGGCCAATGGCATTCTATGGGTTCAGACTCGAGTATGCCTTGGAAGGCAACTTGAATTACATAGCATGGAAAAATTGCATGGAGGTTGTATTAGAAGAAAATGCCTTGAAGGATTTCATTGATCAAGAAATCCCAAAGCCAGGTTCAACTAATGCATAAGAGGTTGCTAAGTGGAAGAAGTGTGCGGCGAGGGCGAGACAGATCATATTTGAGGGAGTTCGAGACCATATTCTCTCGAGTCTCCATGGGAAGGATACTCCATATTCAATGCGGAAGACATTGAAGGACCTCTACCAAAACAGTAGCAACCAGAGGAAATTGGTGCTCAAGGATAAGCTTCGAAGAATCAAGATGGAGAACGATGATACTATTTCCACATATTTGAACAAGCTCACCACTTGTAGAGATGAGCTTGGTAGTGTGGGAATAACTATTGCCGATGATGATATGATGAGCCTCACTCTCCTTGGCCTTCCAAAGAGTTGGAATAGCTACCAAGACTCTGTGAATGGAAGGGAGAAACTGTTAGATTGGGAATGACTGTGGTCGGATCTTGTGTAGGAGGATATCAGGAGGAGCACTCATGATGGTTCTTCATCCAAGAATGATGATGAAGAAAAACTGGCTTTAGTAAGTAAGGCAAGGAAAGGACATTATGTGACTAATTACCCATCGAAGAAGTCCAAGAAGGGATCCTCAGATGGATCTAAAGGTGAGGCATTAGCCTCTCAGTTCAAAATGGACTTTACTCTCATCGCATGCATGGTTTCATCGATGATGGGTTGAGGTTGGTATCTTGATAGTGGAGCCTCTTTCGACATGACCGACGGTAAAATTTTATTCAGTGACTTGGAGGAGAAAGATGTCAAGATGCACATAGAGATGGGTGATGACGAAAGGTTTAATGTTTTAGGAGTGGGCATGGTTGCTTTTTAGAGGGAGCATAGAGATCCTATCATCTTGACAGATGTGAAGTATGTTCCTGGACTAAAGAAGAACTTGGTATCCGTCGCGATATTGGAGGACAAAGGCTACGATTTTGTCTTTAGTAAGGGAAAGGTTTTCCTTAGACACATCACCACAATACAGGTGAAACAGATCAGTTCACGAGTTAAGAACCTGTATGCTCTTAAGGTTCAAGATGCAAGCAAAGCCTTAAGAAGCAAGGCAAATGTTAGAGACTTGGTGATTGAGAGGGAGAGTAAATTACCTATCAACATGCAATGTCAGAAGAAGTCTCAGACAATTGTGGAGGAGCCACAATTGGAGAAGTGGGCAGAGTGATCACATGCAGCCATACCTCTAGGTGTGAGGAGGGGCGATGTGGAGTAATAGTTCCAAGAAGGCTGAAATTGGGTAGGGTCCATTGAGAGGTTTTATCTCCTGGATCATACCTTACTACGGGAGCCCAAAGTACATAGTAGTGGGAGGAACCAATGTGATTGATGTAGTCAGAGATCAAAGTGATAGAGTCTAGGGTAGTCAAATACTGAAGAGTGCAAATAAGGATTGTCAATAGTGCAGAAAGGCAGAGTTAGCTGAAGCACAGAGTTTTTAGTTGATAGAATCAATAGCAGTAAGAGACTTTGATGACAGATGCATCATACTGATTCAGGTTGGATGTTTATTTTGTTTCTAGAGTTTCTGAAGCTACAACACTCGAGAGAAGTGTTGCATGGAGAACATTCCAAAGGTTCGGGATCAAAATCAAGTTGAATTCCTTTCTTGTTGAGAGGGAGTGTTGAAAATAGCAACAAGAAATGATAAAAATAGAATCCAGAAATTCCAATTTTAATTTGTCCTTGAATTAAACTTGTGAATTAAATTCGAATTTAGTCTCACCAGCTACTTGGCAATAATTAATTAATTCATTATGGATTAACTAGATGGAGAGAAATTCATTAGAAATATTTCTAAATTCATGCAAGATTTATCCCTTAAATTAAGGAAATTATCCCTTAGTTAAGGAGATAAGATTGAGTTATATTTGAGTTGTAATTAGTTAACTCGTTTTACTAAGTTAAGTCTAGTTAAATTAGTTCCAAACTGTTTAAGGAACTAATTGTGAGTTATCAATCAGTTGATGCATGCATGCACTCAACCACTGTACTCCAGATAACTGAAAATTCACTCATTAGAAATTGATGTGTGTCTATTCTGAGAAAGACCCAGTTGAGATTAAAGTTAAGGACAATGTACTATTAGTCGCACGTTTTTTCCTATAAAGGAAACTCATGCATGTAGTCAAGGTAAGGTTCCTTGAGGATTGTGAAGTTCTAATATTGTGTTAGAGCAGTGTTACACTAGGTGAAGGAAATCATCCCAGAGGTAACTGTGCAAGGAAATAGGAGCTTGGAGGGCAGAGGAGAAGGCTTGTGAGAAGCAGTGATTGCCTGTGAGCATCCAGGAGGAATTTAGTGAGAGCTAAGGCTTTGTATGATTTTGATGTATTTCCACCTTGTATGATAATACAAATAGTGGGGTTTTTAGCTGAGGCTTTCCCCTAAGTATTTTCTATGTTTCATGTGCATTGATTCTTCTTCTTTTGGTTATATGTGTTCAACTCTAATTCAGCTATATCTTTAAGCTTCAACAAAGAAAATTGATAGTAGAAGTAGATTATAGTATTTTTCTTTGGTATATTGCATTATCGGGTTAATCTACAGTCAGATTTTCTATATAGTCTTAGAGGGATATTTGTAGAGAATTTGCAGAATTTTTACTGCTTACTCCTCAAAGAAAAGATAACAGACTCTCTTGGCTATGTGGGAGGAGATGAGATGAAACGTTTTGTGCATGTACAAATGAGGGGGTATTTATAGCCAAGGGTGAAACTAACCCTTGTGTCTATTTGACTACCCTCATGACTCTCTGACTTCCATGACTTTTCAACTTTACATGACTCTTTTTTCAATGAGTGGGTCCCTTGGACTTCCACGTTACATTACATTGATTTGACAACATGGCCCATAGTGTAGATGTGGACAACATGACTCATGACATGACTCGACATGAAAGTGTTGGTACATTCTTGTTGCTACTAGAGTACATGTCGAGTTGCAATACTGTTGGGTGATGGATGTCTTCATGGTGTGTCACAACTATACCTTCACATGGCAAAGTGCATAGAGTCTTCGATGTTTGTTGGTTCACTTGATGTTGCTTTGGCACATTTCTCCTTGCCTGTATGTTGGAAGGCTTGAAAGGCCCATCTATTCACGAAAGGTGCATGTTTGTTCATTGGTGAGCTTGTCCTTCTACATGTGCCCCCTTCATTCATCCCATTCATCGTCGTGCCATGTTTGTTGGTGTACCTGCATCTGCAGTCACTTATGACGAGATGACATCAAATCCAAATACCTCCTAGTCTACCATGGCACATGATCATTTCGGATGTAGGAGACTGAAAGAGGCAACAAGGTTGGGAGGTGGGATGATAGCTCTCAGAACTACTGATGAAAATTGTGCAAGGGTCACTAGGTGATGAAGATGGGCAAACCAAGTTGACAATGACTATCCATGAGGTCTGGCTCAACTAGAAGGCAAAACTACGCAAATTTTGGGAGGGACAATTCGGGCTACAGGAAGGTAAGGCCGACAAAATCTGTGAATTTTCTGGAACGAGTGGGTAGCAAGTGCTTGACAACAAAATTTTCTTAATTTTTTAGAGGAACAGGCCAGGTTTCATGAAGGATCAACAGGTATAAATTGCACAGTTTTTTGGAGGAAATGGCCAGGTGCCTGGCAGAAAAAACTATGCAATTCCCAGAGGGAACTCATAGCTGGTTGCTGGGTCACTGGTAGCATAAATTGTGCAATACTCAAGGGGAAGAGGCAATCAGTTGTCAAGAGCTTGACAACAAAAACTGTGCAGTTCTTGGAGGGAACTGGCAGTCTGCTGCTGGGAGCTGTTCACAAGGGAAACAACACTAAGGTTGGGAGGCTAACCTACTGATCATCTCTGCACAATTTTTTATCTGAGCGAACTACAGGGAAGTAGAAGGTCTGCTCATGAAAACTACACAATTTTCTAGATGAGCAGCCAGTCGACTATCGGGAGGACTGGCTGGAAAAATTGCACAATTGTTTTAGGGAGACAGGGATGGGCACTAGGTGTCTATCCGGCTTGTCTGCGTAATTTTCCTAGCTAGCAGAGTGGGCAAGATCTGCAGCCTCTGTGCAATTTTTGAGGGGAATGAGTCCTGGGTTGGCTACTAGTTCAAATCCTCTGTTTGACCAGCGGGAAGCTGATTGATTTCTTGCAGACAATGTAACTTGAAATGACTTGCTTAGTGCTTCTACATTTTTCTAGGTGACATTCGATCGAGTCTATGGCGAGGTGATGGTCTAGCTACACAGTGGAGTCTGGTCGTTGAAACTTCAACAAAATGACTAAGTGTGTGAGTGAGTGAAAGATGCACATGTGATCTTGCAAACCCACACTAGAATGACTTGACAATGAGACAACCAAAACCATCCAGACACACATTTTCAATATGACTGACTGACGATGCAAGCAACAAATGTGAGACTTGTGATTGATTGTTGATTGACTGTGACGATGCCTATACGATAGTGGATGTCACTTCCTATGTGAGTGCGACAGATGATTTGATAATGGGCGTAACATGTACACATGAAGCTAAAACCTCGAGCATGACCAAAACATAGTTGCAAGAAAGACATTGACATCAACATGCATAGGCTTGGGTGGAATGAGCAAGAAAGGTGGGTGCAAAGGCTCACAAAAGCTCATGGAGTGAACCGGAGTGTATGCAACCATCAAGTGAAACTCTCAAGGGAGGCTCCGAATTTAGGTGCAGGCCAAAATTTTGGAGGGTGGTTGTATCCGCTACAACATAGTAGTATATCAAAACCAAGTGCAAACATAGAAGTTGCAACACCCATGGCATAGGAAACATTATGAGAAGAATTTGCAACACCCTAAGTAGAACCAAGAGCTATGACAAAACCATAGGTAGAGGTCAAAACATAACCACAAAAGTGGAGAAATATGGCAAGCCCACAACAAGATCAAGATAGTCATTTCAGTGACCATCCTAAAATCATTGGGAGTTGACTTCTGACCAAGGGGTATAATAAAAAGAGGAACTCAAATACCCTCTTACATGGCTATACCTACCTGAAGAAAAAGATGAGGTACTTGAATAAAAAACATGATACAACACATGCACCAATAGGGATGAGCATGAAGAAGGAATTCTCTATGGAAGATGAGATAAACCCTATTTCCACATAAGAAGTAGAAAATTTGGATGAAGAAATAAAACTTGATACCACATGAGACATAGGAAAGGTAGATGAACAAATAAACCTTGAAACTAGACAAGAATTAGCAGGGGTGGATAAAGAGATAAACCATGTTGCCACATAAGAAATAGTAGGGAAAGTTGAAGAAATAAACACTATTGCAACACAAGAATCAAGAGGGATCAATGAATAGATAAACCGTTCTAAACCACATGATCCAACTATGTTGAACATGTAGGAAAACCTTCTTGCAACACAAGAACCATTAAATAAAAAATAATGAATAGGAAAATAAAGTAGAAGGTACAGAGGGTGCAACATCAGGAAAATAAATAGGGAGATAAGGGCTAGTTGCAACAACCCAAAATCCCGATAATATGATTCAAATGTAGAAAAAGAATAAAAAAACTAAGAAAAAGAGGAAATGTACATGTACACCCTTCCTTAGACCATTATATTCATTAATTTTTAGAAGGAATATGATATTGGAGTGAAACAATAAAAACTTGTATCATCATGTGGAAACCTTAAAAGCTAGGTTGAGTGTTGACCAACCCTGCAAAGAGTTAGATTACCTTTCTTAAGAAGAAAGTATCATGGAAACATAAAGCATTGAAAAAGGTGCTAGATAGATATTTGTCCTAAAAGAGGTTTTTCAAATAGAGGAAGACAAGCTTAAAGTCTAGGATGTAGCCTCCTAGATGGAGGTTGACCTAAAAGAAGAAAAGGATTTCCATACAGATGTGTAGGATATATGGGGGGAAATCTCAAGAGGAAAAGTGGAAAATGATGTTGACGATGTATGAAGAAGAGATGATGTCAATAAGACAACATCACCAGGTTGTACTAAGCTTTAGGGATAAATAGGCCATACATATGGAGGTCCACTTGTCTAAGTGGGAATAATGGAAAGAGGAGATGATAGGAGAAGAAATAATATCCTATAAATTGCAAGAATGGGTGAAAAAATTAGAGACAAAGAAGATACAACATGGCATGCTGGTGGAATCTACACTAAGTTGCAAAGCACCATCCACTGTGTACATCATGTATATATATGAGAAATTATTCTTGTTTCAACAAAATGCATTAATGATAGGTAAACCTTATTAAATAACCTCTCGATATACATTCATAGAGTCTTAATATGTGTGCACCAATGAATACATGAATTTTCTATGCATATTATACCAACACATAGTTTTACTTCACCATGATCCTACATAGAACTCCAATTACTTCACGAGGTATGTCCATTTAAGGCTCTTCACATCATACTTGAATAATATTGTTGACTAGATACTTGCCTACCATGTAGCTAAGAAAAAATATAGTCGTAAGTTGTGGACCAAGGGAGAATTATAAAACCCAAAATTGTCCTCATCGCACAATATATTTGGGTTAAATCTCAACCATGTGTTGATTTCTTGGATCTAATATATGATATGTTATTGAGCATTGCAAAGTACAAATATGGGTGTTGGCCAAAACAATTTTAGAAGGAAGTTCCAATAGATGGGAATAAGCCACACAATATATGCATAGGAAAGACTCGTTCAATCCCCACAATATTGCAATGACCTTAAAGAGCGTTCATAGGTATATCAAGTGTATATATATATATGTAGAAATGAATTGATAGGATTAAATTTTCATTACCACATCATTCAGATTCCCCTCCCAAAATATCAGAAAGATTATAGTATGACTAGGGAAATGGAGGAAGCCTACTAGAGAGAATTGAGAAAAGGAAAGGATATTTATTTTCCTATGATGTAGGGGGGGTTGACTATAGCATTAGCAACCTCAATGTGGATATGACACATCCTTCTGTGTGGCTGCAACAATGGTTATGACACCTCATTCCATGTGGATGCAAAACCTACATACACCGACAAATGTGATAGTAAGAATGTAGTGGCATTGGTCAGTCTCCAATCCCTACCTATCTCCATTATTTGATGAAAAGAGGAAGTGGACAACTTTCCACCACTAACAAGGGAAAGTGATAAAGGATTGGTTGAAAAAGGAGATTTTATCATAATAGATTGACTAAATTCTACTAGTTAGGATGGCTAGCTATTCAACAGTTGTTCCATGACCTATATTTACACACATCATTGTAACCAAGAGAAACAACCTTAGAATCAAACACTTTCATGGATTTCCTCAACCTTTATGCTAATTACTATAATTCAATAATGTATAAATACTCGTCTCTCTTGGAGTTATGGGGTTATAGAAGTCCAGTGAAAGTAACCACATTTTGTTACTGTGCTAATGATACAAAGTTGTTGTTCCTATTTGATTTGATTCAATTGTGTGAATGAAATTATAATTTAAGTTCTTTTATGGAAATTTAACTAGTGCATCACCTAAGGAGGTTGGGATCCTTTCTTAATCAAGTATCACATGTATTGTAGCAAAGTTTTAGTTGTTTCCATTACATATTGTTATAATTTATCTAACTATTCTACTATGTAGCATCTATTAATTAGTTCTATTTCTATAATTAACAATTAGTTGTTTGAATCCCTCGTTTTTTATATAGATAATATTTTAGCATTTATTAATGTTTTACAGTATCTATGTTCACATTACAAGACTGAGGGTTGAGTGAACATCCTGATTAAGCCACCAATTTAATTTCCAACAATAGTGATTTACTTTCCTACGAGTGTGCTTACTTTTTAGTAAGAGTGATTTACTTCCTTACCAAAGTGTGATTATTAACTAGCAAGAGTGATTTTCTTTTCTGCAACATTGTTGTAGTTAACATTTAAGTTCCTACAAGTGTGATATTTCAATTCCTTCCAAGTGTGTGCAAATTTAATTTTCTTTCTAACTTAATAAAAAGATCATTATCACCTAAAATCGATACTTAATCAATTAAATGATAATGCAACTTCATTACCACTTAACAAGTTGTATTAGCATATATGGTGCATGACATCATGCAAGTACAATGGAAACATGAAATTGATAATTAAATGTACAATTTCTCATTTCTCTACTAAGTAATTAATGTATTTTTAGAACTTGCCACCTATCTTGAAGGACATTGTCCCTTAAGGGTCCATTATTTTTATGTTTATGTTCCTTCAAACTAGCATACTATCTAGAAAAGAAAAAAAAATCATAAAATCATGCATTGAAGACAAGGGTCGTGACCTCCCTCCTTCGAGGATGACTAGAGCATAATAAGGGTGTACTAAGAAGATGTGAGTGCTTCCACCACAATTTTCCTCCATGATTTTTTATCAACATTGAAACTAAGGTTATCAAGAAGTGATTCTGCTTCTCAGGCATCTCTAAATGTGCATACGATTCTTATTGATCCTAATATTGAATTTGAAGAGTGTGGTATATGCAAGTATTTGTGTGCTAGCATAACTCCAGTAACGTTTAATGTTTTCTTTCATTAGTTCAGCTTGAACTATGGTCTAAAATGAAGGGAAACACATTAGCTTCAATTCGGTTTCTTTCCTATATAACTCTCAAACCTCAAAATACTACTTCTAATAGCTACACAAAAAGAAGCTGACTTAATGAGGTGGAATGCCTAATTTTCATCCAAAGCATTTTTCTCTACTTGGTATGTTTTGGGGGTAGGTGGGAGTGGTGGGGGTGGGGTTGCAAGGAGATTTTCCCTCAAAGGTCGAACTCTACACCATGAAACCAGAAGGAAAACTTTTTACCTAGACCTAAGAGAATTTGATAGGTGTTGGCATCGAAATGCATGGAATTGAAGGAGGTTATAAGGTAAATGGCGGTACTAGTCCATGCTAACTTCCCTAAATGTCCTAATAAACACATTATCACAAAGAGTGGGTAGGATCCCATTCTGATCCACATCACTCCTCTCCCTTGTTTTCCAGTACTTCCCATCATTCTAAGCACTAGCATTAATTTTGTCAACTTATTTTTGCATTGGAACTCTTTGTACATCATCATTACAATGTCTTTAAAGTACATGACCCTATCACATGTATAAGATTTTTACCAATAAATTGTAGAAAGGTTAGAGATTAACTTGAAATCTTATACCCTTGGCATGTTTCAATTAATTTGGGGTTGTTACATTTGCTATATCCCTCTTATATGCTCTTGTCATGCTAGTTAGAAAAACGCATCTCTATTCTCTTACTACAATTAATAATTACAAATATATTTCATTAATATGATAATATTTAAAAATAATTATCTTAATCATTTAAATTAGTTAATCAAAACTTCATTTTGAACCAAATTGTAATAACATTTTATATATAACAATTAATAAAATATAAAATTGGCACATACATATTTAGAGATAAAGGTTATCAGATTCATAATTGAAACCATATTTTGGCACACTCAAGTCAATTTACGAACTTAATGAAGTAACATATATTCAAATTGAACCTAGTTTGGATATAAATTGGGAGACGGTCGACATTAATAATCATTGTGTGTGGATTTTGAATTCTTCAAATAGTTTTCAATGGAATTTTTAACCGCATTAAGTTTTATGTTTCCAAATGATGTGGGTTATATTAATATTAAAAAATTAGTTTATTAGGGCAGTTTATTTAGTAATTGTAGTATTGTTATGTGTGGGTTTAATATAAGATATGTTTTAATATCTTGAAATAAATTAGAAGTGAAATACTCAATTTATATTATAGTTTTTATTCGTTGAATCCCATCATATTTTTATAATAATTTATATATTAAAAATTAAATTTAATATAACTGCTGTCAGTATTTTACCAACAAGGGTTATGTTACAGATACCACTTACTTCCCTTTCTAACTTTTATGTTTTAAAACGGAATAAGTGGGAACAGACGAAACAAAGCGATAACACGGATTTCTAGCCATTGACCTTCCTGCAATTTAGACGGATTTCTCCGCTCGTTCCCGTTAGAGGATTTATATTTCCCATCTTAATCATCGACTTGGAGAAGTTGGAGAAAAAATCTGCCTGACTACTGCTGTACTCATTCACAATAGAAATGGTGGCTGCTCCCGGTGTGTTAAGCAGCTGTTGATCCGACTGGAACAGACCCATTTCGTTTTGGAGATTTATGTAGTAGTTGTTGTCAAAAGTGTTTCGGGTGCCCGGATCAAGTGAGGTTAGGGTGCTCCCGTTACTATTCTGTGGGCACGTGCTTTGCAGGGTGGATAGATAAGATGAATTCAGCGTGGGATCTGGAATGCCTGTTCCGCTAAAATTGTAAATTCTGTTGACGAAAACTGTGCAGCGAGCTCGCCCGATTGTGTGCGCACCTGGATCCAGGGAAATGCTAAATGTTATTCAGCGTATATAGCATAAAACACTTTTTATTTAGATCGTAGATTTTGGAATATCTTAGATGGGGCGGACTTTAAGAATTTACTTTGTTTTGTTAACCTAATTTTAGAATATTCTAATTGAATTCAACTCTAAATTTATGTTCCTGATTTCCCGTCATATATATTGACACATTTATGAAAAATTCATAGTGAAATTACAACCCAAACTAGTTAGCTGGATTGGAAAATACCCTTTACCAATGCATCTGAAAAATAACAACACTAACCAATTCTGCCATGGAAAGATAACCAATTCTGCCATGGAAAGACATGTGAGCTTGCATCTGCAGATAAGAGTGTTACTATACCTGACAAAGCAACTACATCGGTGATAGAAAGTCCCACATTTTGGAACTTTGCTATAATTGTGGAAACGTTGTCTGTTGGTGCGGGCATGGCTGTGTTGGGGAGAGTTGCATTTGCAGTGGTGCTATCTCGTCTTCCTAACTGTATACTCCACGATGGACCACCGGACTGCAGCATGTTGCAGACAGTTATCATGTTAGCAGGCTTCATAGATCAGTAATACTATTGAATATATTTCAACTTAGAAGAATGGCATAAAGGATATTCATAATGTTGTGTTTAATGTTGGATTAATCATTATACTAACACAGTATCACAAGCTTATAAGTCATTAATTATGATAGATTTACAGACCAGTACAACTGATCGCTCTGCAGCAATGGCAAGAATGTCAGCACAAGAAACTGTTGCGTTGCATGCACTCTCTACTGCTGCCTTGATGTTGTCCACAACATCGAAGCCCCTGAGGGAATTGTTGTTCGGACCTGCTGTCTTTTCTCCAGTAAAATTTGCTGTGTCATCTAAGAGAACGGATCCATCACAGCCCTTCAAATCAAAGAGTGAGTAAAGTATCAATATTATAAATCTCTCTACCCAATACAAATCTATTGAATAAACAGACATATGATGTATTAAGGACAAATCTGCTGAATAAAGAGTCTTATTGCTACTTACATTAACGAAGCAGTCGTGAAAATGCATACGAAGGAGAGAGGCCGCAATCCTTGAATCATTTTGCAGAGCTTGCTGGATGACCTGCCCCACTATATTGGTAACATTGGGACATGTATTCTGGTAAAATGTAGGGCTGAGCTGAGCAGTGGTGCATTGAATGAATGCAAATGCAAATGCAACGAATATAACATTCAGTGAAACATATGGAAATGCCATGACGAACCCTAACTGGAGACTTGATAGACCTCTCACCGAGTGGGTAGTGATCTACGTAGAGAATATAGCAGAGGCCTAGATTTATAAAAGTTTTCGGCCACCGACATCTGTCACTGTCTCAATTCAATGACGAGGATCCTGATATGGACTTGCGATGATCGTGGGATGGTGTGAGGCATGTGCATGTGATACGAAAATGGTGGTCAGGTTTAAGGCCACTAAACGACTTTATTCCGAATAAAAATCTCTCCATTCCAGGCCCAATCCTATTCAAAATATGTAATACAAATTAAGCATATACAGCACAAGTCCTATTCGAAATATGCTATTCAAAATATGACGACAAATTGAAGTATACACAATTTCAAAGTTGACATTTTCAGTTGTTGCGTTATTCATTAATAATAGCTCGGAGTTTTACAGTTTAGTATAAAAGAAATTGTCAACCTCGTTCGTTAATGAATGGTATGAGTTTAATCTTTAACAATAAATAATTATATATAGAAATTTAGATTCATTTTAAATCCGTATTTTATTAAATATGGATAAATTTAATCATTTCAGATAAACGATTAACAAATCTAACAAATCTTACCCACTGAGAAATTTTAAATGAATCTATGTCCAGGTTAAATTATTAGTACTGTAATTTATATGTTAAATTTTCTTTTTCCATGGGAATTATAAATTTATGTAATCTGCACAATGTAAGTCTTTTAATAATTTTCCATGTAATAATAATATTGAGATATGTAATCTACACAATATCAGTATTTCGATTCTTTTTAAAGAAATCAAAACTCAATTCAGTTGCTTTTGTCTTACAAGGTGGTGAGTTCTTTTCAGAATTTGAGGATTTTCTTGTGAGAGTTTTTGAGATTTTTTTCAATAAATTGGATCATGGATCATGAGAGTGTTTGAATTTTTTGATGCTGGAAATGGATTCATCAACATCAAAAACTTATAATGTGGATTTCTAAAATTTCCTTTGGATTTCATCAAAATCTTGCTGGATTTTCCATCATTTTTCAATGAAAAATAGTACCTTCCTACACTACTCTCACTTAATATAAAAATTATTATATTATATATTTTTAAAAGTATAAATAACTTTAAAACTATAAAATATAATAAAATCTTATCTTAAAACATAAATTTTAATTAAAATATTTTTAAGAGGCATTTTCTAAATATTTTACATTTTGTAGTTTTTGGCTAGAATCTAACATTTTTTTCCCCAACACTTTGATTCTGGAGGGTTCACAACCTAAATTTGTGATTTCAAGAAATCCCTAACAAACTCTAGACAAATGAGACCAGAAAATAAGCCAAAAAAACCTCCAAAACATGTTTTTTATATGGTTTATATTATAAAAATGAAAAATACTATTTTCAAAATATTTTAATTTATAGTGAAAAGTGTTGCAAATTAATAAATATTATTAAGAAATGAGAAAACATTAGCATAATTATATTATTTATTTATTTTGCAAGCTTGGCAAGACTTCACCTTCATCATGTCTAATATATCATCCCGATCAAGGTTCACATCAAGGAGTACCTTAATAGAGCACCTGATCACCATCTATCCAAGATCCCGTGGAAAACATAAATATATTGTTAATTGTTAAATAAATTTTAAAAACTTGGAAACAAGACAACCCATGTTTAAACCTACTTTACAACATGGAGGAGAGGTCATAAACCTCAGAGCTTTACTAGTGTTAAGCTGGTTGCTGGGTTCCTCTATGATTAAAAATTGATTAATTAATTAATTAAAAAATTAAAAATAAAAGCCTTACACCTCTACTTCATCGAGCCATTCCATGCATTATTGATATTTTCATTATTGATATTTCCACATCTTCTTGATGGTTTAACTCATGACTTTTCTACCTCATTTGGAATTTACCAATACTATGACATAATGTATTGAATAATCTAAATTTTAGTCGATAGATATTTTTCTATGTATCTAATTAAACGATATTAACTTTTGTTGTTAATATTTCCAATATAACAAACCACGACAACAAATTTGTGTTAGGAAAAATATTGGGGGTTGGGGTAAGGGGGGGGGGGATATTTTTTTATGTATCTGGTTAAACGATATTAACTTTTGTTGTTAATATTTCCAATATAACAAACCACGACAACAAATTTGTGTTAGGAAAGATATTAAGGGGGGGAGGAGGGGAAGAGGTGAGGGGGAGAAGAGGTAGCTTAGCGGGATGAATCAATATTTTTAATTAACTTTAACTTTTCATTTCATATATTGAATTCTATACGCTACACTTCTTTATGAAACCAACGTGCGTATGTGACTTTAGTGAAGGAAAACAACATATACTCAATTTAGTTATTTTTTATACTTTCCATCTGATGTTTAGCTTTATCATTGCATTATTTATTTTATCAGCCATTTAGTATGCATTAAAGAGAAAATAAATCATAAGACACACATCAACACATATGAACACCAGGATTTTAGGTGGAAACCCAATATGGGAGAAAAGCATTGTTGTCGTCATATTTATTTCCTTCTTTATTTATAAAGAAAAACTTCATTACATCTTGTATTGACACAAACACTTACCAATATGTAGGCACCCACCTTCAGGAGGTTACAACCTCCACTTGTTCTCTAGCACCCACTAGAAGGGAGCTACAATGCCTTAACTTCATTTAACAGCTCATACCAGAAGGGAGCACCTACCCTCTGGACAAATTTATGAGCTACCACTAGAAGGAAGCTCTGACTCCCTTACTGAAGACTCCAAACCTCAGCACTTTGTGGCCCATGTTTTAGAATCTTTCACATTGGATCCACTTATCAATCAACCAGGAAAACATGTAGGCCACCTTTCATCATATTTTCACACTCAACCCATGCCCAACATTATAATCAATACCAAACTAAATATTGAATCAACCACTGCAATTAGATTAGATCAATGCACAACCAATCCATACTAGATATAAACCAGGATTTTAGCTCGAAACCTAATGTGGGAGAAAACCACCATTGTCGTCGTCCTTGTCTTCTTTCTTATTATACAAAGAAAAGCTTCATTACATCATGTACTGGTGTAGACTCTTACCAACATGTAGGCACCCACCTATAGGAGGCTACAACCTTCACTTGCTCTCTATCACCTACTAGAAGAAAGCTACAACCCCTTAATATCGTTTACTGGCTCCTACAGGAATGAAGCTCCCGCCAGTGCACTAAATACTATAACCCTCAACACCTTGTGGACC
This sequence comes from Pinus taeda, assembly GCA_000404065.3. NCBI lineage: Eukaryota > Viridiplantae > Streptophyta > Pinopsida > Pinales > Pinaceae > Pinus > Pinus taeda. Next base: position 40,299 of record APFE031545246.1, on the reverse strand, counting down.
ATGTTTCATAATGTTTCTCATTAGATCCACTCGTCAAACAATCATCAAACAATATGTAGGCCACTTTTCATCATATTTTCACACCAAACACACACCCAAAATTATGCTTAATACCAAACTAAATATTGAATCTGAAATACAATCATTGAACCAATTGAATCACTGTAACATCATCCCATCAAATATTGAATCAACCACTACAACTAGATCATATAAATGCACAACCAAACATATTAGATATAAACCATCTAGGTCAAGACATCACTAACAGAAAATAGAAAATATAACAAAATTCATCATCAAATAGAACTACAAACCCTGACCAGATCTATCTTAGAATATATACAAGACTATTGTTTAGTAGACCTTCGTATATACGCTCTTATAATGTGAAACACTATTGTACAGATCTCAACATCCTGAAAAATGAATCACATAATATATACGTGGCTCAACAGAAACATATATGTGTATGTATGCGACTATCCAGAAGCAAAACGACATACAGATCTTGAATTACTGAAACATACCTTCATTGTAAACACAACTTACATGCCGCAAACTTCATTGTCAAAACTACAGTCTTCTTAAAACCCATTCAAATCACAACATTACTATAATCACAGATCCATCATTATTATCTACTTAAACATTTGTAACAAGCAAATCAATCAAGCATATATATCAACATATCTTTAGATATTTCAGATCTGAGTCTTCTCTTGTTTCATGGTGCACCCCTATTCTAGTTCAAATCACACATCAATAATCCATTACTTTCACACTCAACACCTTGATCTCCATCTCATATAAATTTTTCCTTAGCCAATACCTTAGGTAAATCCTTTGGTAATGTTGTTAGTATTTGTTCACGATATCAATTATATGTTTCTGCTCCAATTAATATGGGAAAATACCATGGTAATGACCCCTGGTATCCAAATTTCCATGGTTCAGATTATGTATGCAACATTTTCTCTCAAGACCTATGTATGTACATGACCCGTCTTCACAGGAATCACTTATACTTTTTCAATCTTTACATTTTTCATCCATCTATAACTGAACTGTCATTTCTTTCTTCATATCCACTAAAACATCTATATCGATATTCCTAATAGATGCATTAATTCCATGACCATCTTATTATTACCATGTTGACATCAAGTACATCTTTTTCAAACAAGGTAATAATAAGATGGTCATGGAATTAGCCATAATGCCAACAATCTCCCTTTTTGGACTTGATAGAAACCACTTTGGTGTTTCACAAGCACCTATAAAACACATATGAAAACACCAAGTCTTCTCTTCAAACACCTTTCCAAACACTAGATATTCTCTTCCCCTTTGACATCAAGGGAAAAGGGTTGAAATAGGTTGAATGAAGTACTTCCTCTATACTGCTCATTGTTGTAAGTTAGATCTATTGATATTAACCATGCTCCCCCTGGGCATATGCTAAAGTTTCTAAAGATATGCAACAAAGTACAAGGCTTTATGACTCAAACAAATATTACCTTTCCTATCACCAATGACTCTATTCTCCCATGATTACGTCAGTCACCCAACATATTCAGTTTACATATTGGACCTAAATTTGACATCAATGCCCCAAAATAATGGGATTACATACATAGCATGACTTGATCCCAATATTCCATATATGACTAAATTTTAAAATGATTACAACATGGGTCTTTTCATGACCTTTACATCAAGATACATACATGGCATCCATAACCATAAAAATGACTCTAAACAATGAAGTATCTTTGTAGCAAAACCATGATAATCAAGAACAACCATCATGCTCCAAATTTGCATCTGAAACATAATCATTTGGCAACAAAAACATAAAATAGCAACATGATCACCCTCATCACCAAGAAGTAATATATCATCAAGCAAATAAGACTGTGTAGCATCAATATTTCCAATATCACTTGATCACATGACCAAATATGCAATGCTTCTAATCATCATCAAAAAAATGTAGCAGATGCATAAGATCCACATATAGGAAGAGCCACAATCCTTAATAAATCTCTTTAATCATAACATCATAGGTAAAATAAACATGCATCAATATATGTGCAAACAATGTGTACTTCTAACATCACAAATCACTAAATGATCAACATCATCATCAATAAACATCATTAGCATACATATGTTCAAGCTTTGGCAAGGATAGGATACCATTAACAACTTTACCAAATGCAACTCAAGAAACATATAGGCATCATTCATAAATTCGTGACATGCAATCCATGCACCATTGATAACTCATAACATAATGACAACAACATATCTATCTTCACCCATACATACAGATTACCAGCAATGATATGTACTCATAATCATAGTTAACCTAATGTAACAATGAGTGCTCAATAAATCGTAATGCCAAAAATGAACTATTAGAAGCATAGAAGATGCTCCCCTTGAACTTGTGTTAACCCTTAACCATCAATTTTGATATTATATCTATCTCAACAATTTGAAAATGCACCAAAGAACCATTTCAACAGCAGTAATATAATACTTTACAACAACTCATAAACTCATCATGAACCAACATGATTCCTAAGAATCATATGGGAATTATTAACAATCTGCAATAAATTAAATATCATAATCAAAATGTCATAATAATTGATCGAAGCATATGAGAAGCTCCCCTTGACTCTTTGTGACTCCTTTTTCATGATAGAGAAGCATAAGCGACTGTCTAGATCAAAATACACATATACACACGATTGTCCTTCATGAGAAACGTGTATTAAATATAAAATGTTGTTTTTTCATAACCATGACCCCCCCTGAACATCACATGTCTATTTATGTTCACTGTTACTTAATCAAATACAATGTGAGTAATATAAACATCACCAAAAGAATATCAAAACAAAATTATAGGGATCATCAAGATAGATAAGCATATCTCTCCCTGAGATCATACACCAGTGATCCTTTGAATTTGATGAAAAACACCTTTTTCCCATGAGGTTATATATATCTCATTTACCTTTGTAGTCGCTGTTAGAATAATGCATTAAGAAAAATAAATTGTAGTGGAAACCATTTTCTTTTACTCTGAATCTGAAGAAGAGGAGTTGTACCTTTTACTTATGCCTCAATTCTTCTTTACTAAAACTTATAATTTGTCTACCTTTTTGAATCCTCTTGCTATAAACTTTCCAGTGTCTTCTTCTATAACTTTGTATTTATGTAAACACAATTATATGTCATTTATCAGCTAGTTGACCTAAACTTAGAATATTATGCTTTAGCCCTTGAACTAATAATGCATCACCTGTTTTTTTATACTCTTCAAGTTTGGCTCTAACTTTTCCTAGAACCTTTGTTGGAGCACTACTTCCAATAACAACATTACCATGTTTGTTTTTCCTAGGAGATTCAAACTTGTTCATATATCTAGACATGTCATAAGAACATCCATTGTTTATGTACCATTCATATTCATATTCAAATGAACATAGAACAAGACCACATTTAACTTGTTCTTATTCCTTTTTCTTAATATGAAAAGTTTTGGTGGATACACATTTATCAGGTCTTTTGGTAACAATATTCTTGTATGGTTGCTTGCCTCGGAGAAAATCAAATTGTTGTTTGTGTGAATCCATTGACTTGTTCCTACATTCTTTTACTACATGCTCAAACTTGTTACAAGTATAATATCTTATATGACCAGAAAAGGGAGTATAGGAATCATAATATTTTTGTTTCATATCCTTCATATTTCAATTAATGGATTTGTGAGAAAACATGTTATAAGAAAAACAATATCCCTTAAAGAAACCTGAGTACCTGGGAGCTGATGATGTTCTTGTGAATTTGCTTCTACAATTGGCTTCAAAGTGTCCAAAGTTATAACTGTAACAACCCTAGTCAAAATTCCATGTAAATAAAGTTAATAAAGGAAAAATAATAACCAAGGTCAAGGGACATGTATTCCAAGATGAATGTTGGACAAAACATCCTAGTGTGGGTGTTCATTTGGTTTATTAGGCTAAGAAAATTGGAAAATGAAATGGCAAAGGCTTTGGAAAGTCACGAGGAATTAATTGGCATTTTATTTATGAAAATAATGGAAATTACAAGAAAAGTAAGGTGAAAGGTCATAGGTTTCATGTGAGGAGGAAAATTAAGGAGAATTATGAAAAATTAAGAAAATAGAGGCCTCATTAATAAAATGGCTTTTGAGAATCAATTGGTACTTTTGTTAGTTCAATTTCGGATCTCTCTCTCTCATACTCTTCAACACAAAGAGCATTCTTGGAGGATTCTAGCATTGGGTCAAGGAAAATAAAGGAAGGACAAAAAAGGAAAAGGCAAGCAAAGATCAAGTAAGGAAGAGCAGGATCAAGCAGTGAAAATGAGATTACTTGCAACTATCAATTGGCATGTATGATTTCCTTTCTAGATTTGGCATGCATGGTACATACATGTGAGTATTTGGTTCTCTTGTTGTCATTGGAATCGGCTTGCTAGGTGTGACAATGATTTTCAACCTTACCTTGTCACTTCCAGATAGCCATGGTGTAATGGGTTCTCTTTTATTTGGTTAAGTTGGATTGTCGAATAATTTTGAAACTGAATGAGGTGGTCTTCGAAGAAGAACACAAGGCCTAGGAATCCTTGGACTAGAGAAGGTGAGATTAGGGTAAAGTTGGATTTTGTGTACCTTGGTGAGCCTAGGAATCCTTGACCATTGAATGATGGCATATATAGTAAATCCTAGAGGTGGGTGCTCTCAATCAGGCCTAGGATTCCTTAATCTGTGAATGGAGGGATATATGGTAAATCCTAGAGGATGGAGTCTCGATTAGAACCTAAGAATCCTTAATCGATGAATGATGGGATATACAATAAATTCTAGAGACTAGGAGTTAGAAAAATTCCTTAAGATGTATGGAGAGAAAGATAGTGGAATCCATGCTTATTTAGGGCCTAGTGATCTGGTGGGGATTATGGAAAATCCTGAGGAAACTTGGATTAGTTTTTTGTGAGTCCCACATTCATGCTTGGAATGTGGCATGGGGGTGATTGACTGAAAGAAAGACTTTTTTTTTTTATCCCAATCTATGGTCAGGTGGTTCGTGGAAGTCCCAGAACTGTTTGGCTTCTGAATTCATTAATAAGAGCTCTTTCTCCTTAGTATGTCATGTGTAAATATACGGCTCATATGTGATTCTTATGGTTGTTATACGATTGTTATTTCTGTTGGTTATAAGTTGGTTATGAGTATGTTTATGATAGACTTCATGTATGCCTCTCATCGTGTTTTGATTTGAAAATGAATATACACTAAATATATGACCTAATATATGATAATGAAAATATTTTGATAAATCAATAATGCTTCTTTACAAATATTAGATAAGTATGAGACCCCTATGTTCATATATGTTGTTATGACCTGTAGATTACATATTTGTGACATATTTGACATGATTTTTGTAATGGATAGTAGGGGTTATATCAAGTACTTGTACCATTGATTACATTAGTAGTTTTATTACATTGTTATTTATCATTTCTGAAAGTTTCATGAATTTCTAGATAGTGGCTTGAGACCTGGCCCTGAAAAAGTGGCTCATAATCTGGTGTCCCTGGCATAGAAATGCCTGAAAAAATCCATAGTTGTTGGCATGCCTTGTTGTGGGAGTGACTGGAAGGCCTTAGTTGCATGAATGGCTTGTCATGGGAGTGTCTGACAATCCATATTAGTAAAATTGCAAGTTGTCTCAGAGGTTTGTCACCTAGAAGGGTTGGTTGGCTTTTGAAGGTTCTCTAGGATGTGTGGAAGGTCATAATGGTTTTGTTTGGCTATTTCTACTTCCTTAACTATACATGAGTATTTGAATGACATCATATTAGCCTCTTGTCATATGTCTACTCCAGTGGACTGGTTAGCTTAGGCAAATGTGGGAGGAGAGTGTTACAGAGTGGTATCAGAGCATGGTTAACCCCTTGGACTGGATGGGTGGTGTGTTGGTCATACACACATGTGGGTTTCATATGTATTCTGTATATGTGTGGTGTATGCATGGTGTTGGTCATGGTCATAGTCGTGTCACCATGTGGAAGTTGATGGTGTTGTTGTTGGATGTGATCATCATGAGTGTATGTCAATTATGCATTGGTTATGCATGTTAGTGCTTATAGGTTGTTATACATACATTGACATGGTGATAGTTGTCGTGCACGAGGTAATGGTGTGTGGTTGGTATGGTCATGCATTGATAAATGGATACTGGTTGAAATGATTTTTATGTAATTTTATGATTATTTTTATACATGTATTGCGCTAATCTAGTTGATATTGCAGTCAAGATATCCTCCCCTGAACTATACCAAGGTATGTTTATTATGTTATGTTTTGTTTTAAGTTGACATGGTATACTTGGAGAAAGAAGTTCAAATATGACTAGCAATATGGTACACTATAGTTCACGAGACTCTCCCTATGGATTAGATGAATATCATGGTCTTGGGCACTCTTATGATATAACAAACACATTGAGAAACTTGAAGGAATAAATAAGAAGTTGTAAAGCAGATATTGATATAATCATTCATGGAAATTCATGAGAATGAGAGACTATAGGAAAGTGAGTTGAAAGAGTGATTGTAGGGGAAACATGCAGAACTAGGGTTTACAACAGGGTATCAGTGTTGGGCACCATGGGGGGGGTGAGAGGGGGGGAGTTCCACTCCCTCCTACGAACATGCAGTCTCGAACCACTTCAAGAAGCCAATGGAAGCAGAAACTAGGAGTATCAACATAGAAAAATAGAAAAACATCAGATCACAGGGGTAGGAAGAAAATCAGGAGGAAGTTAGAAGAGAGAAGAGAATAGGAGGAGGCAGTCAGAAAGATGACCACAAGAATCTGACAGGACTCTGTAAACCTAGGTCAACCATCACACCCCGGGTGGTGGTAAGTGATCACATGGCGGCTTATGCAGTAATATGCAAATTTATGGGGATATGGCCAACGGAGAAGGCTTTTCATGCATGATTAAAGAACCATTGGAAACCTAAGGGAGAAATAAATCTTCACCTTGTGTCCAAAGGTTTCTTCATAGCAGTGTTCACAAACTTAGAGGATAAAGACAGAGTGTTCGAAGGAGGACCATATTTCTATGTTGATGCAGGCCGCTATATGTGACCATGGGTGATGAATTTTGTCGCGGAACGAGAGACATTCACATCAGTGCCGATATGGATAAGACTCTACTCCCTACCTTTAGATTATTGGCTACCAAAATCCTTAAAATCCATAGGCAATCAACTAGGTCATTTTTTAAAAATAAAAGATGCGATATTGCGTGGAAAATACATCTCCTTTGCCTGAATATGCATAGAAATGGACCTTTCTAGAGCACTTCCAGATGAAATCATTCTAGAAGTATATGATGAAGAATTGGTGCAGGCCATGGACTATGAACATGCCCCATTCAGATGTCGCAAATGTCATGAACACGGGCACCTCTTCAGAGACTTCCCTTTAAACAAAATGGAGAGTAGTATTAAGGCCACCATAGGCAAAGATATTGAAGGCTTTACCAAGGTGGGAGGCAGAGGGAAAGGAGGGAAAAATAACCAGAAGAAAATCAACGAGGAGAAGCAACCAAGTCATAATAGATTCAATATATTAGAAGAAGAAGATGGGAACAATGGAACGAACCAGGTACTGGAGGATAGTCCTGTAGAGAAGGAAAAATATGACAGCATGGAGGATAGATCTAAAAACAACAAACAAAAGGATAATTTTCCAAGAACTATGGAACTTGACAGGGACCATGAGATAAACCCAAGTGAAGTTGGAATGGAGGACCATGATCTGCAGGAAATTCTTGAAAGGGAGAATCTCGATCTAGAAAAGTTCCTAGAGCAGGGAACCATGAAAGGGGTTGATTTGCTACCACAAGAGCAGTTTAATAGAGTACAAAAGCTCTTCCTTTGGAGATCTCAAGCAAAGGGTTCTGGGGTCAAAATAAACCATGATAGTCAGGAATATGGAGGGGTAAAAATGATGGAGACAACATTGGGACACGCTCCTAAGAACGCAGGCAGGAAAAGAGGAAGAAAAAGACAGAATGAGTTGTTGATAGAGTGTGGGAAACTCATGATCAAATTAGGTAAGATGAAAGACCTTACTAGTTACTCATTTACAAACATTTCTTAATGAAGCTTACAACATGGAATGTTAGGGATCTAGTAAGTAAAAGGAAATAAAGAAATCTTAGCAATAGAATAAAAGAAGAAAAACCAAATATGGTGTTTATCCAGGAAAAAAAATGTTCAATAGATTAAATAAGAGAGATACACAGAAAATGGCTTATCAAGTATGAATATCTAGAAGTTAAAGTACACAACACAGTAGGATGGATTTTCACACTTTGGAACCCTCAGAAACTTGGAATCCTAGATGCTGAAGCATCCAGGAACTACCTATCGATGGTTATCCAACCTTTGGGTGATACGGAAGTATATTTGATCAAAAATGTTTATAGTCCACAAAAACTTGAAGAAAAACTCAGGCTTCTTACCTCACTGGAGGACCTAAGAGAAAGATATCCAGTTATCCCATGGATTCTGGGAGGGGACTTTAATATGATCAGATATCTTTCAGAAAAAAGGTGGGACAAGAACAGTAGGCAGAGACTCCATAGCCTTTCATAACTTCATAAAAAACACGAGGCTAGTGGATACGGAGATAAGAAATGGTATCTTCACCTCGAATAATAAGAGGGGAGGGGATTCTCAAGTTTCCTCTAAACTAGATAGATTCCTAATCTCTGAGGACCTTATCCTCATAGGCCTTGACTTGTCGGCTTTAATCCTCCCTTTTGGAGGCTCAAATCACTGGCCTATCCAAATTGAAGCTTCCTTTATAGGCACTCCAAGAAACAAACCTTTCAGGTTTGAAAACATTTGGCCCACCCATCTTGACTTCATCAACAATATTGAAAAATGGTGGACATAAGATATGCATGTTCAGGGAACTAATATGTTCCTTCTGCATCAGAGATTGAAACACATTAAACTCAGGCTTAAAGAATGGAACAAAAATGAGTTTGGCAATATCTTGAAAACCAAAAAAGTTGTTGAATAGAAACTAAAGGGAATTAACCAGGTCCTCATCACAGATTGCTTTATCAAGGAAAGTAGAATACAAGCTGACTCTCTTCAACAAGAATGGGAAGACATATGCAAGTAAGAGGAGATCTTCTAGAGATAGAAATTGAGGGTACAATGGATAAAATAAGGAGAAAGAAACACAAAGTTTTTTCACAAGTATACCATGGATCACAAGTCTCATAACAGGATTTCAAAACTTAGAGATACTCAAGGAAAACATCGCAGCACACACAAAGAAATAGAATCTGCTCTGGTACAACATTTCCAAAGCATATCAGAGGAGCCTCTCATAGACATATTATAATTCATCAATGACTTCACAAAGCACATTCCTAATCTTGTGACAAGAGAAGACAATTACAATATTAACACGCTAGTGACTGAAGATGAGGTTAGTGAAGTCATCAAAGAGATGAAAAATGGGAAAGCTCCAGGCCCAATGGGTTCAATGTAGACTTCTTCAAAGCATGTTGGGAAATAGTCAAGCAAGATGTCCTTGATGTGGTGGAGGAATCAAGGGAAAACAAAACTTTTTTGAGGGCGCTTAATGCCTCTTTCATAACTTTGATTCCAAAGCAGGAAAAAGTTGTGACACCAGATAGATTTAGACCCATAGCATTATGCAATGTGGTGTACAAAATTATTTCCAAAATAATTGCAAACAAGTTTAAGCCCCTTCTTCTAACTCTTGTGTCTGAGGAGAAAACTGGATATGTGGAAGGAAGGTAAATTCTAAATAACATCATTCAAGCTCACGAGGTGGTACACTCTCTCATGAGAAATAAGAAGGCAAGTATGATCATACAACTTAACCTAGCGAAGGCTTATGATAAGCTAAGCTGGGCATGCATCAGGGAAGTACTAATAGCGTATGGCTTTGACACAACTAGATAAGATGGGTAATGGCCCTTGTCACCACCTCTATTTTTCCAATCTTGCTTAATGGCTCACCATCCAAAACCTTTAAGCCTTCGAGAGGCCTTAGATAAGGAGATCTGCTCTCCCCTTTCCTCTTCATTCTCATGATGGAAGGTTTAGGCAATGCGATCAAATCTGCCAAAGTAGAAGGGAAAATCCAGGGTCTTAAACTCACCTTGAATGGGGATGCCTTTACTCATCAACAATTTGTGGATGACACCATGCTGCAGGGTACACCCATGGTAAAGGAAGCTAAAGCCTTCAAGCAAATCCAGAACGACTTTGCTATGGCTACGGGTACAGAGGTAAGCCTTACAAAATCAAAGATTTTCTTTTTTAATACTGACATTTCTATTCATAGAAACCTCACCAGAACTCTTGGCTTTCAAAGAGAACAACTACCCTCCAAATATTTGGGAAAACCTCTAAGCAAGGCAGTTTGGTAGCCAGTCACTAATAAACTCCAGGGAAAAATCTGGAAATGGACAAACAGGTCTTTGAATTTAGCAAGACGACTACTGCTAACAAAATCCATCCTACAAACTCTTTCCATATTCATGTTTTCAGCCCTTCCTTCTCCTAAAGGAGTTGTGCAACACATCAAAAATATCCAAAGAGATTTTCTTTGGGGCAAAGGGGAAGAGAAAAAGAAATGGGCTTTCATAGCGTGGGATAATATCTATAAACCTAAGACACATGGAGGTTTGGGACTTGATGACCCTAAAAATCTAAGCAAAGTTTTGGGGGAAAAACTATGATGGAGAAGGCTAAAGGAATCTGTAACCCCTTGGGCCAAGGTCTGGAAACAAAATTATGCAAATAATTGACCAGAAAGGGATCACATTCGAATGTATGGTCTCATCAAAGGCTCCCACATTTGGAACAAAGTTTGAAAGAATAAAACCAATGTTCAAAAACACATTTTCTGGGAGATCAAAGATGGAAACCTAGCTTGGTTTTTGGAGGACAACTAGCAACAGGAACCTAACCCGTTAAGAAAAGAACTAGCCAATCTCAAGAATGACATTGACAACAAAGGTTTACTCAAGGTAAATGATTTCTGGGATCAGGATAGGAGCAAAGGAAAATGGAGAATATGGAATAACCTGGTATATAGTGAAGAAAATGCTTTGAAGGCCCAGGCAGAAGCTCTTGTAGTTATCCTAAAATAGAGAAAGATTCTAACATCAACATTATCAGACCAACTGAGATGGGGAAAAAACAATGAAGGAAACTTCAACCTCAAAGAAGCCAAGAGAATAGCCCTAGGGCTTGGCTTTCCAAACCCTGATAAAGTATGGAAGGACTTATGGTAGAACTAGAAATGGATGAAAATAAAATTGTTCATGTGGTTGGTGCAACATAAAAGAATTTTGACCTGGGAAAACCTTCATAAAAGAGGTGTAGTCGGTCCATCTAGATGCCAGTTATGTGTATTACAAGAAGAAACAATGGAACACCTACTAAACCTCTGCCCATTCACCTCCACCTTGTGGAATTGGGTGGCTTCAATCTTCAAAAAGACAGATAGGGACAATTGCAGCATTACTAGCACTTTGAAGAACTGGAAGAGAAACTTCTCTGAAAATGAAATAATAAAAAAAGCTTGGGCTCTGGTTACAGGCTTTGTAATCTGGAATGTCTAGAAAGAACACAATAATAGGATATTCAAGAACAGAATTGGCTCATCCCAGAGCATCATAGCTCAAATCATTAGACAGTTCAAAGAGACTGTAGGAACCCTTCTAATGAAACCCCCTGAGAACCAACCTCAAGACCAAGATGCACAAATACTTTTACATTTGGGCCTATAGGTTCCTTTCCCCTAGGGCATAAGCAAGATTGTAATTCATATAATAGAAGATAAGGACTTTTGGCAACCTCCTCCTCATGGTTTCATGAAATTCAATATAGGTGGAGCCTTTAAAGGAAACCCTGGGATGGCTGGTTATGGTGAAGTAATAAGAGATGTGCAGGGATACATAAAAGTCATCTTTCATAGTCATTTGGAGAAGGCCACTAATAATATGGCAAAACTCATGGCCCTAGGGAAATGCCTAAAAATCTAAATTGATTCAAATTTACATAATACCGTCATTGAAGCTGACTCTGAATTGATAATTAATTTGATTAAGAAAATATGCAATGGCTCAGCACCAAAAAAAGTGTCAAAACACTGGCAGTTATTGCAGGTCTATCAATGTATTCAATCCCACCTGAGAGCCTTGAGAACCCTCAGGTTTGTTCATGTGCGCTAAACAGCCGACAGGTTAGCGGATATTTTGGCAAATGAAGGAGTACTCTGTTCCAAAAGTAATAAAAGATATAACTGGATGTCGAATCCCCTAGGAAGATTCTGGGAAGACTGTCATAGACAAGCTACCATAGATAGGGAGTACTTTCAAAGCATGAGAAAAAAGAAGAGAGAAGACTAATGGAAACATAAGAGGATGGGTCAAACATGGGGAAGTAGCAAATGGTAAATAGCGAGCAGGATGACAGGAACCTGACTAAAGTTTTCCCTAAACTCCATAATCCTATGGTTTTCGAGTTGGAAACTGCATACAGGTTAATTCTATGAATGGACCCGAAATACATAGAATGGTGGCCTATTAGTGCTTTAGGTCCGTTTTCATAGTTAATGTGTGGGCAAGTTGCTGAGATCTCATTCATACTATGGATTTCGAGTTGTAAATTGCATGACCGTTAATTCTCCAAATGGACCCAAAATTCATTAAAGCGATGACTTATTTATGCTTTGGGTCTGTAAGGGAAGTTAAAATGCAGGCTTGTTGCCAAGACCTATATGGATCTCTTGCATCCTATGGATTTCAGGTAGATAAACTGCTCATTTGTTATCTCTTCATTCATACCTAAAATTGTTTAGAGAGATGGCCTATGTTTCTTTTTGGGTCCATTTGAAGGGATATAATGAAAGCATGGTGGCGACCAGAAATCATCTCTTGACCGTTGGATCATTGAAGGCTAGATCGCACGGTCTTCGGGTTAACAATTTTTTCAAAGGTTAAGGTTGGTCACTTGGTGTAGTTTTGTGGGCCTTTGGAACAGTGGGCCCCGTCAACAAAGGCAAACATGTTTTTTGGATGCGCAGTAGTCTTTTGATGCACAACAAGTTTTTTGATGCTCGACAGTTTGGATAGAAGGTTTCTAGTTCACCGGTTGTCGAAAGTGACACCTTAAGGGTGGACTGTTCTATGGTGTTTCTTAGTTTCTGTACACACTTGGATAAGCATTTGTGTTGGCTACAACTCCTTTGTAGTTGAGTTCGGGTTTTTTCCAGGCCAGCTGCCTATTGAATTTTCATAAAGTTGGTGCTGCTTTATGTAAATTATGTACTTTTTTTAGATTAATAGAAGGTCCCACTCTCACTTGATAAAAAAAAAAGAAAGATATAATCATTCATGCATAGGAGAAACAAGTAGAATTTAATGTAGTAATTCTTCAGAGTTTTTCATAATTGCATAGCTAAGGACCACTTAGGATCAACCATAGGTAGGAGGACAAGACTAATGGATCATATGATAGTAGGTCTCATGGTGGGCACATGTCGGATAGAGATGACACAATCAAATATGGTAGGCTCTTGGATACTCCGGATAGGAGAGGTGATGGACACAAGTTCTATTCTAGTTATGGTTCTGATAGGCATTATGATCTTCATCATTATCATCTGTATAGGAAGACTGACATGGGATATTTTCCGTATGAGTTCAAGAAAGTTAAGCCACCTACCTTTGATGGATATTTGAAGAATCTGGAGGATGAAAGGGCATGGTTACTTGGGATGAATAAATTCTTTGAGTTGCATGAATACACAGACAATATGAAGGCCATAATAGCTATCTTTAGCCTCAAAGGGAAATCAAAATCTAGTGGGAATATGTGAAGCAAGTTAGAGACATCAGGAAAAAAGAGTTGATTTGGCATGAATTCAAGAGAATTTTCAAGAGGAAGTACTTGTCAGAGAGGTACTATGACATCAAATCCAATGAATTCTATGAGCTAAAGATGGGATTGATGATATATGAGGAGTACACAACTAATTTGTGAAAATTTGGAAACCTAAATCATATTGTTTTAACTAGGAATTATTCTCCTAATTGTTAATTTAATTTAAAAATTTATTTACTTTTTTCTACAACACATATTGAATAAATCACACTGAAATCTACGCAAATAAAACTGCAAAAGAATAAACACTAAAAGTAATGCCAGTACACACACATAAATTTATGCAATTATTTTTGGACAAATGTTCCCAGAAAAACCCAACTTGGGAAAAGAAGTGCAAAAGTGAGGTTTTATTTTATTATGCAGCAGTGAAATCTAACTACATAGATGGATTCCCAACTAGAAATCCAAAAAATAAGAAAATTTGACAGAGATATTCCCTAAGAAACCCCAACACTCGCACATCTTGCACTTGTGATGCATGCACTCACGTTCCTACTCTTGTGTGTATCTACACTTGTCCATCCCTACACTCACATTCCTGCACTCACAAATTCCTGCATTTGAGCATCACTACACTCGCATTCCTGCACTCACGTGTTCCTGGACTTTTGCATTCCTTCACTCACATTCCTGCACTCATGTTCCTACAGTCATGCGTTCCTACACTAACGCATTCCTGCACTTGCATGTTACTTCACTCACATTCATGAATTGGGAATAATTCAACCTCTTGTTGCTACCTCTCCAGATCTGGAAATATTCCTCCACATCATTGTCCTTGCCCCTCACTGACACTATGTCCCTCTCTGGCTCGAAATCTACTGCTACTAGCTCGATCTGCACAAGGAACTGCTACTCTAGTGTGTTGTCCAAGTGCCCATCTATGTCTTCTTAGAATCCTCTATTGGGACTCCAATGGCTAATATTAAATCTTAATCGATAGCTAGGATTAACTTGAAGTCAATCCATGCGAGTTTCTAGAACATTCAAATCTTGACTTAATTAATTATGATTAATTAACCATATTGCCTAAGTTTATCCTTAGGAAATATTAAAAAATTGATTAATAATCCAATTAAGTCATTTGTAGGGGGGATTCTAGAAACAATATATGGGTTTTGGAGATCTCATATATTCTAGCCTCTCAAAAAAAATTCAAGACTAGAACACATCTGAGGTTAAAAAAAATAACATAAGTTCCTAGAGTCATTGAGGTATGTAATGTATCTTAAGGATGATAAGGCCAAAGCTCAAAGGTTTGTCAGTGGATTTCCATTAGCATTTAGATATCAAATTGAGTATGATGAGCCTTGGTCACTTGAAGAAGTGATTGGGAAATTGTAGCATTGATATGAGGAATCAAAGCGCAAGACAAAGTCTTAGCAAGCTTTGAAAGAGAAAGAAAAGGATAAAGGTAAATGGCAACCGAAAAGAACAAGGCCTCAGGATGTAGGTGAAAATGAAAATGTTGCACCTTAGAAGAAGTTTATTGGGTCACAGTATGGAGGGCAGCACAATAAAGGTGATGGTACGGGACGATTGTAGTGTTGGACATCTGGTGAGGAACATCTTAAAAGGGATTTTTTGCAGAATCAGGGTGGTAGGCCTCATATCTATAGTGCACAGGAAGCACAGATAGTTGGGGATGTTGGGTAGAGAATTCCACAGATCTATGCAATGCTGGATAACAAGAAGACAGATCACTAGACATACATTATTGAGATGGATGGTAAGTTTTTTGATCAACTTGTTTCTATTTTGATTGACCCTAGATCTAGCTATAGTTATGTTCTTTCTGGCTTGACGGATAAGTGTGGTTTGAATAATGAAGTGCATGCATAATCTTGGATAGTGCATCACTAGGCAATATCTTCTACATTTGAGATGAATGGTATGCCTACTTGAGCACATTTGAATGTTTTTTCATTGGGATCATATAGTATGCTTTTAGGTATGGACTGGTTGTATCTTCATAGGACCAAAGTGAATTCTTATGAAAATGTTTCAGTGCTTGAATGAGAGTGGATAATATAGGATCAGAGAAGCTAGAGCCAGAGCCAGAGCTAGAGCTAGAGCCAAGAGCTAGAGCCACAAGCTAGAGCCAAGAGCTAGAGCTAGAGCTAGAGCCAAAGCTAGAGCCAGAGCTGAGAGCCAAAGCTATAGCTAGAGCCAAAGCCAAGAGCCAGAGTCAGATCCAAATCCAAAGCCAGAGCCGAGAGCCAGAGCCAGAGCCAGAAAGCCTAAGAGCTTTAGAGCCAGGGATGATATGGTGTTCTAGGCCCATTGTTTCTATGTAACACAGTGGAGTTGAGCATGGAGCTTTTAAAAAAAACTATTTCCATAATCCCAGATAGCCTAGTTGAGTTGCCTAAAGCTCAAGGAGACGTAGCCCAAGAGTTTTGGGTGAACTCCATATTAAACTTGTTGTCTGATGTGTGATGTTCATTTGCTGCATTGTTCCACTATTATATGTTTTATATCATTTTAAGAAAATCAATTTACAACACATAGACAGTTTTAACACAAAAATAAGCATACACCTTATTTTCAAGAACATTATTAATTTTGCATTGGTTAATCATAATATCTTGGGAATATTTAATCTTTGGAAGTGGGAGAGGTTCTTATAAGTTCACAAGAAGCCTTCACCGCCCCATTTTCAGATGAGGTGGTATCAGAGCTTTAGATTTATTAACCACACCTTCAAATAAGGTTATATGAGAATGCTTGATTGACAGAGAAAATATTGTTTGTCTGAAAGGTGTTTAAATAGTCAGAGGTTGATTGTATGTTTGTTTGCAGACTGACTATTGGTTGAGTTGCAGTGGTGAAGGGAAAGCTATTGATAGATCAGTCTAGGAAGGATAAGAAGGAAGAAGGGTTGAAGGCATTCTTCAATCCCGAAGGACCTCAAAGCAATCCTTGAAGCACAAGATATTTGTTGCAAAAGGTTTTTGAATAAGCTCTTTATTAATCTTGTTTGAACTTCTTTTTTCATTGGCATAATGACAACTTCTACAAGTGAGTCCTCAAATTCTTCTTTCTTCATCGCAAGAATCTTTGATGAAGACATGAAGCAAGACTTTTCCACCATGATGGATATGGTGAGAGAAATATATGAGGATGGAAGGAAGAGCAACATACTTAGAAAGTAGTTGAATTCCATGGAGGAAGAGAAGTAGATGCTTTTTGACAAACTGCAGAAAACGGAGAGGCAACTTCATATTCCAAATATGAACCTGAAAAGGATGCATGAGTTGGAGTCACAACTCTTTGTTGCCAAAGAAGCCCTAGTCAAGTATCAGCTTGAAGAAGAGGTAAATCATTCTAGTTTGTCTTCAAATTATTCTAAGAATGCTTATATTGGTTCTTTTGAAAAACATACTAGAGGCATAGGTTCCAAGCTAATGTCCAAGATGGTCTACGAAGGAAAAGGGTTGGGTAAACATGCACAGGGTATTTTTGAGCCAATCATGGTTAAGGAAAGGCCTAAGTATTTGGGTCTTGGCTATGGACAGTCTTATGGAGAGAGTTCCAAAGCTGCCATGAAGGCGATTGAAACAATTCCAAGAAGAAGTTTCATTTCAGGCCCTCTACCTCAAGAGTGTGAAGATTGTATTGAGGAAGAATGCAATAGCTTGAAACATCATTTGCAGGATGCAGGTGTTCAAAAGCACACACTTGAACCAGAGAGTTGTGGATACTCTAACATCCTTGAAGAGATTGATGGTGTTATAAAGGGAGCCACTTCTTCATTTGCTTCACCTCCTCATGAAGGCAATAAAGGTGAAAGAGAAAGGTATAAATCTGGTTCTAAACATTTTCCATTTGATTGTGCAAAGCATGATAAATTTCCACATAGATATGGGAAAATAATTGCATGTTCCTTTTGTGGTTTGGATAACCATAATGTTTCTAGATGTTGGAAGAGAATGGCCACATACAGGAAACTTTTGAAGGAAATGAAGCAAGAAGCTAATGGTCCATTGGACAAGGAAAATCATGTTGTCAAGAGGATGCACATGCAGTGCACTTACTACAATAAGCAAGGGCATCTTGCTGAAAAGTGTTGGACTCTGAATCCAGCAATGCTTCCATAAAGGCTGAAGAAAGTGGAAAGAGAAGATGGTCAAAATGGAAAGGAAGATTCCATGAATGATGTGTTTCAGGATGATTCACATGTTGATGTTGATGTGCAGACAAAGGTAGTACCTTTGAAAGGGATTGGTGAGGAATGGTTAGAGTTATTATCCAATTGAGATTGCATACCTATTGAGATAAGGCATCTATTTGCATTTCTTTGTTAACGTAATGCAAGTTGTAGGATTTTACCAAGTAGGTGAATGGAGAAGTTGAGTAGGAGACTCACTTTATTGTTGCAACATTATATTTCATTTCAGCTTCAAGAGTATATTGTGCTTAAGCGAAAGTTGAAGGATGAAATGCATGCATGAGCTTGATGTGCATGAACACAAGGATGTTGATGATTTCCTTGTATTTAAACATGTATGTGTAATTAAATTGCAAGGTTGATTGCTTTGACATGCATGTGATGCAAAGTTGAATTGGGAGAAGTTAACTTGGTCTCCAAGATGGAGATAATGATGAAGTGTTTCATCTTTTGAGAAAGAGTCCTAATGGTATTTTTCTACATGCTTGACTTGAAGGGTCATTTGTTTAAAGGCATGTTTTGTGGGCTTGTTATATAGTCCATCATTTGTATGCAAATGTAAGACATGGAAGTGTTCACAAGATGTGAAATATTTTTCTTTTGTTGAAGCAGGAGTTTAGGCCATCCAGTTGTTGTCTGTGTTCTTGTTGTTGTTAATAGTTGTTGTTGATAGCTTTTCAAACAGGTACAAATGAAATTTTTTGTGAAGCAGATGTACTTCACATTTGTTTGGGAAACCTTGGATCAATGATCAAGGCAAAGAGGTTCAAACTACCTTCTGTGACTATCTCAGCAAAAGTTCTACATGAGGTCAAGAAGGAAGACAGTTCTTCCTAGGAGAACCAGCATATCTAGGAAGGAAAGTGGTCGGAGACTTTGGTTCAGAGGCACTATGCAAGGCAAGTGTGTGGAGGCTGAAATAAGAAGGTGTTGTTACTCTCATTTACTGTTCAGATCAGTATATCAGTCTTTTGGAGACCATAATTTCTTTTAGTGGGAAGGCGTGATCCAAAATGGATTTTGGATAGACTCCTAATTCTAAGTGTTCCTCACAGAGGAAAATGGAAGTCCATGGAAGTTCCTGGAAATAACCCCATGAAAGAGATCTCTTCATTCTGAATCTATTGCAACTTGAATGGGAAAAAATGGACTTAGGATGCAAAAGTTATCGCAGAAGGAAGTTGCCCTTTGTTCTTTGGAAAAAGAGGCAAAATCCCCTAAAAATGGCAAAAACCCTTATAAAGGGAAATCACATCGGATATGGTCCAAGAGGTGGAATTAAGCAGAGGCGAAAGAGACCCCGATTGCTGATCCCCGACATATTGGGTCAGAGGTAGGCACATGCACATGACATAAGGTAAGGATCTTGGGCTGATGCGATATTACGATCACCGATATCGGCAGATCGGCATTGGTGATGGCATGAGACAAGGGATGGAACCCCAGGCCAATGTGAATTGTGATTGCGATACATCACATCACAATGTCACATCACAGTGATATAAAGGGGTGATAACATGTCAGACCCGATGGATTTATAAGCACGACTTTATAACATTTGAGTTCCGCCATAAAGGGACTTTTCTGTGTATAAGCGTGTTTCGGTGTAAAAACCAAACTACAAAGGAGAGATGCCCAAAGCGATAAAGCTGGACCTGAAGGGGAATTATAGGCATGATTTATAAAATTTGAGTTTTGTAAGCAGGATTTTGGGTGGGCCTCAAGTGGTAAATGGTATTGGGTCGGCTTTTCCTGATCCCATACAACGAACGATGCGTAGCTGGCGGAGGAGAGAGGAAAACCACATTTTCGGGTAAGTAACCTCTGTACCCTTAAGCCACCCAAATTTGCATATTCACCATTGGATCTAGGATCCTATAGCTCAATGATGGGGCTTTCTATAGAGGCCCAAGGTGGACACAATATATAGGGTGGATGCGATAAAATTTTGAAGTTTGATTGAAAGAGTTTTGTTGGGTTTTTCACATATTTCCTGTGTATTAGGGATTTTACCCAAAATGCTTTTACGATGTGAAATGCTACCTAATGGTGGATGTGATAGGGATTTTAGGGGCAATTGAATGGAATTTCATGTCTAGATTTCATGTCCGATAGTGTTTTTTCTAGAAATATCTGTGTAATGAAATTTTCTCTATTTTCAGGCTTTTCGCCTAAGAGAAGGCCACGAAACCTTTGTAACCGCTCCAGATCCTCATGCCACACTGCAAGCGGGTGTTTTTACAGGAAATGATTCATTTTAAAGCCATAGAGCCATAGAGGTAGATGCCCAGTCGAACTGACAAGGAGCAGGGAAGCCACAGAGGTGCAGAGAGATGATGATACGAAGAGAAATGACTGGGGTAGCCGAAAAGCCAGAAAAGTACCTCAAAGGAGGCAAAGAATTTCAATAGCCACTGGGAGGTTGAGTGAACCAAGAAGCTAAGTTGACAATAGTAGAGATTGCTGAGGGCTGCTGGAAGGTTGCTAAGGGGTGCTTGGATGTCAAGCAATCCATTGGTGCATGCAGAGGCAGAGAGAGAGCTCAGAGAAGCCAGAGCTAGAGCCAGAGCTGAAGCCAAAGCCAAGAGCCAGAGCCACAAGCTAGAGCCAAGAGCCAGAGCTAGAGCTAGAGCCAGAGCCGAGAGCCAGAGCCAGAGCCAGAGCCAAGAGCCAAAGCCAGAGCCAGAGCCAGAAATCTTGAGAGCTTCAGAGCTAGGGATGAGATGGTGTTCTATGCCCATTGTTTCTATGTACTAAAGTGGAGTTGAGTGTGGAGATTGTAAAAGAACTATTGCCATAATCCCAGAGAGCCTAGTTGAGTTGACTAGAGCTCAAGGAGACGTAGCCCAAGAGTTTTCGATGAACTCCATATTAAACTTGTTGTCTTATGTGTGATGTTCATTTGCTGAATTGTTCCACTGTTATATGTTTTATAATAGTTTAAGCAAATCAATTTACAACGCATAGACATTTAAAAAGAAAACATAAGCATACACCTTATTTTCAAGCACATTATTAATTCCACATTGGTTAATCATTATATCTTGGGAATATTTAAGCTTTGGAAGTGGGAGAGGTTCTTGTAAGTTCATAAGAAGCCTTCAGTGCCCCATTTTCAGATCAACAACTATGCAGGAAAAACACATTCATAGAAAAAAAGGTGTACGTTATTTGGAGTACATATTTACAATGATAAAAGTAAGCATGTTGAGGATCCAAAGTTATTAAGAAGGTACCCTATATTACAACAGTTTCAGGATGTGTTTTTAGCAGAGATTTCAAAGTTATCGCCTCACAAAGAAGTGGATTTTTCCATTGATTTAGTACCAAGGGAAGGACTAGCATCGAATGAACCATACAGGATGAACACTCCAAAGTTATTAGTGTTGAAGTTGCAGTTGAAGGAAATTCTTGAAAAGGGATATATTAGGCCAAGTGTGTCAACATGGGGTGCACTGATATTGTTTGTGAATAAGAAGGATGGTACTCTCATATTGTGCATTGATAATAGGTATTTGAACAAGGTAACCATCAATAATGGGTAATAGTTGTTGAGGATTGATGACTTGTTCGATCAATTGAAGGGAGAAGCAATGTTCTCAAAGATTGATTTGATATCTGGATATCATTAGGTATGCATCAATGAAGAGGACATTTATAAGACAACTTTCCAGACCAGGTATGAGAATTATGAGTTTGTTGTAGTTCCATTTGGTTTGACTAATGCTCCAGCTACATTTACGTGTTTGACGAATAGTGTATTATGTCCTTATCTAGACAAGTTTGTTATTGTATGCATCGATGACATCTTGATATATTCTAAGAGTGAGGAAGAACATGTCGAAAAATTTGAAACAATGTTTATATTGCTAGGAGAGCATCAGTTGTATGAAAATATTAGCAAATGCAGTTTCTTTCAAACAAAGGTACATTCCTTGGAACATGTTGTCTCCAAGGAAGGCATAGCAATGGATCTAGAAAATATAAGAGCTATCATGAACTGGACAACTCCTAGGAATGTGGATGAGGTAAGATCATTTATTGGGCTAGAAGATTATTATAGGAGGTTCATTAGGAACTTCTATCGGATTGCATATCCTATTACATCACTGCAGAGAAAAGGTAAGAAATTTGAATTGACTGAGGAATTTGCAACAAGTTTTGAGCAATTGAAATAGTTGTTGACAAATGCTCTATCGTTAAAGATTTCAGATCCAGAAAAAGAGTTTGTGGTGTGTATAGATGCCTGTACGAGAGGACTTGATGGATTCCTGATGCAGGAAGGGTAGGTAGTATATTATGAGTCACATGAATTGAATGATCATGAGAAAAATTATCTGACATGTGATCTTTCATTGGCAGTGATCATTCATGCATTGAAGATGTGGAGGTGTTATCTTCTTGGTAGGAGGTTTATATTAATGAGTGATCACAGTGGATTGAGGTACTTGTTTGACCATCCGAATCTGAATGCTAGACATGCTAGATGGTTGGCCACGATTAGTGAGTTTGACTTTGAGATCAGGTATAGCAAGGGTAACAAGAAGAGGGTTGCAGATGCTATTAGAAGGAGAGTATAAGAAAACAACATAGAATTTATGAGTTCTTATGGGAAAAAATTACACGATCAAATCTTATAGGTAGGACAATAAGAAGACAGGCACATGGAGCTTATGGACATGTTGCATTAGGGTACAGGTGATGAGGATGTGCACTATCATCTTACAACATATGGTTTGGTCATATTTAGGGACAAGACGTATGTGTCAAATGATAGTGAGCTCAAGAATACTATCTTGCAAGAGTTTCATGCAAAACTATATTCAAGTCACCTAAGACACTAGAATACATTGACAATAGTGAAGCATTTTTATCATTGGTCGAATCTGAAGAAGGATATGGAAAAAATTGTGGCTAAATGTTTAGATTTCCAATAGGTGAAAGAAGAATGAGAGCATCCATATGGACTACTACAATGGATTCTGATTCCAGAGTGGAAGTGGGAGGTCATTTCCATATATTTCATCACAAATTTTTCAAGGAAATCCATACAACATGATTCTATTATGGTTGTGGTTGATAGGTTGACAAAGTTAGCATACTTCATTCCAGTAAAGTTTACATATTCAACTAATGATGTAGCATATGTATTCATTAGATATGTAGTGAGGTTGCATGGTGTTCCAATGAATATTATGTTAGACAGAGATGCCAAGTTCACTTCTATATCCTGGAAAGAGCTATTTGTTGGTTTGGGTACAGAGTTGGCCTTCATTATAACTTATCATCCACAGAAAGATGGAAAAATAGAGAGGGTCAATAAAATATTGCAGGACATGTTTACGATGTATGTGATTCATTATAAGCGGGGGTGGGAAAAGTATCTTCCATTGGTTGAGTTTTCTTACAACACTGGGTACCAAGAATATTTGAGGATGACTCCATTCGAGGAACTATATTGGTGGATTTGTAATATTTCCATCAATTGGAATGATCCAATTAACATGGTTTTGATAGGACTAGACATATTGGCAGAGATGGAACAAGAAATGAAAGTAATCAATAAGAATCTGAAGGAAGCACATGACAGGCAAAAACGTTATGCATATCGGAACAAGTTGTTTAAGGAATTTTAGTTTGGGAATAGGTGTATTTGTGCATCAAGCTAAATAAGAGATCTTGGGGATTGGATCATGTGCCAAGTTGGAACCTTGGTTTTTTGGACCTTTTAGGATTCTTGAAAGGATTGGACTAGTAGCCTATCAACTTGCACTACCTCCGATAGTGAAATTCCATGATGTTTTCCATGTGTCATTTCTTAAGAAGTACGTTAAAGACATTGATCATGTGATTGATTGGTCTATATTATAGGTGGAGCCAGATGGAGTATTCTAGTTTGAACCTCGATGTATTTTTGTAGAGAAAGATGTTCATGCTCCGGAACTGAGGAATCAAGCAGGTTAAAGTGCAGTGGAAGCACTTTGGGCATGATGAATCTACCTGGGAGATGGTGGATCATATGTGGTCTATGTATCCTTCTCTATTTGTTGGTTGAGTGAATTTTTTCAGTGTATGTTTTAGTGTGATGTTTTGGTATATGTACATAAGTATATGGATGCAAATACCACCATGAGTTGTGTTATAAAGATCCAATAAGTGGTATGGGTGTCATGTCGTTATGGTTTTCATGTGGTTATGTTTCTCATGTTGGTTTTCTTCTCGGGAATATGATCATTGTAAATACTGCAATGAGCTAATTTATAAATATCCATGGGAAGTATGTTTTTCTTTTCTTTATTCTTGTTGTTTATAGGTGTCATTGAACCCGAAGGACAATGTTTCCCCAAGGGGGAGGGTTCTGTAACAATCCTAGTCAAAATCCCATGTAAATAAAGTTAATAAAGGAAAAATAATAACCAAGGTCATGGGACACGTATTCCAAGTTGAATGTTGGGAAACAAATCCTAGTGTGTGTGTTCATTTGGTTTATTATGGCTAAGGAAATTAGCAAAAGAAATGGAAAAGGCTTTGGAAAGGAATGAGGCATTAATTGACAATTTATTTATGAAAATAATGGAAATTAGGAGAAAAGGAAGGTGAAAGGAAACATGTTGCATGTGAAGAGGAAAATGAAGGAAAGTAATGGAAAATGAAAAAAATAGAGGCTTGATTATTAAAAAGGATTCTAAGGATTAGTAGGTAATTTTTTTTCAGTTCAATTTTATATATATCTCTCTACTATCTCTCTCTCATACTCTTGGACACTTATAGCATTGGATCAAGGAAAGGAAAGGAAGGATAAAGAAGGAAAAGGGAAGCAAAGATAAAGCAAGTAAGATTAGGATCAAGAAGCTACAATGCGATTACTTGGAAGTATCTATTGGCATGTGTGATTTCCTTGCTAAATTTTTCATGAATGGTACATGCATGTGAGTATTTGGTTCTATGGCTATCATTGGCATTGGCTTGCCAGGTGTGATAGTGATTTTCATTCCCACCTTGCAATTTTCGGATAGCCATGGTTTAATGGGTTCTATTTTATTTGGTTAAGATGGATTTCCGAATGGTTTCGAAAGTTTGTGAGGTGGTCTCTGAAGAAGAACACAAGTCCTAGGAATCCATGGATTGGAGAAGGTGGGATTGCAGTAAAGTTTGATTTTGTATACCTCAATGGGCCTAGGAATCCTCGACTCATGAATGGTAGGATATACAGTAAATCCTAGATGTGAGTGCCCTCAATCAGGCCTATGAATCCTCAATCAGTGAATGATGAGATATATGGTAAATAATGGAGGGAAGAGTCTCAATTAGGCTTAGGAATCCTCGATTGGTGAATGGGGGATATACGATAAAGCCTAGAGACTAGGAGGCAAACAAATTCTTCACGGTGTAGGTGGAGAAATATGGTGGCATCCATACTTGTTTAGGGTCTACTGATCTAGTGGAGATTGTGGTAAAGCCTGAGGAAACTTTGATTTGTTTTGTTGTGAGTTCCACATTAATGCTTGGAATATGGCATGGGGTGATTGTCTGAAAGAAAGACTTGGTTCAACCCAATATATGGTCGGGTGGTTCATGGAAGTGTCATACTTGGTTATCTTATGCAATCATTAATAAGAGCTCTTTCTCCTTGGTATTTCGTGTGTAAATATATTGGTTCATATGTGATTCTTATGGTTTTTATACCCTTGTTATTTTTGTTGGTTATATGTTGGTTATGAGAATGTTTATGATAGAATTCATGTATGGATCTCATCATGCTTTGATTTGCAAATGAATATACAATGAATGTATGACCTAATATATGATAATATAACTATTGTGATAAAGCAACAATTCTTCTTTATTATGACCTATAGATTACATATTTGTGACATGTTTGATGAAATGTGTTTCATGGCTAGTAGGGGTTGGATCAAGTAATTGTACCAATTATTGCATTAGTAGCCTTATTGCATTGTTATTTATAATTTATGAAAGTTTCATGAAGTTTTGGGCAGTGGCCTAAGAACTAGCCCTGGAAAAGTGGCTTATAATATGAGGTTGTTGGCACAAAACTGCTTGAAAAAGTCCATTGTTGCTGGCGTGCGTTGCTGTGGTAGTGACTGGAAGGCCTCAATCACATGCATGACTTATCATGGGAGTGGTTGAGGGTCTAGATTAGTAAAATGTCAATTTGTCTCAGGGGTTGGTTGGAACCTGAAGGCTTTGTGGCATGTGTGGAAGGTCATAATGGTTTTGTTTTGTCAATTTCACTTCCTTAACTGTACATGGGGAGTTGAATCACATCATAGTAGCCTCTAGTCATATGTTTACTCCAATGGACTGGTTATATTGGATAAATGTTGGAGGAGGTTGTTACAATGATAGATAAAACATTCAATACCATTGATCAAAGGAGAGAATCAATTAATGTTTCTATTATTGGGAGCAAGTGATGTCATTTGAAATTAATTTTCCTTGTATGTTGATTTGGTTGACTTCTTATCTCTTTATCAGGTCTTGTGAGCTTGATTCTCATTTTATAGGTTCATGAAAACCAAGACCAGGTTTAATGGAGCAAGACCTTTGACTACTAAGAATGTTATACAAAATCTTAGTACTATCTTGAAATATAAAGTGTTTATCCTTTTCTTCTGATTTACCTTTTATAAGGTTTACCTCAACCTCCAACCTTTGACACTTTTTTTCCTTTCCTAGATACTGCTTCATCATTCCTTCTTCAACCTTTCTTCCTTTTTCCAATTTATTTCTTAAATCGATAATTTCTTCCTTCATATGATTCTCTTGTTCTTAAAATACTTGAAGTAAATATTCATTTAGTTTGTTTGAATTTTAAATATCTGACCTTAGAGAGATGAAATAAACTTCAAGTCCTTCACAATATTGATTAGATTCTACTGCATTATTTACTGGTTTATCATGATCCTTGTTCTCATATGTCTGCCACTTATTCTTAAGATTGTTAATCCTTTTCAAAGAAAAAACACGTTTTCTTATAAGATTAAGATATTTCTCTAACATGTCTTCTTCTGAATTAGTAATTCAATATCACATGCCATATTCACCTTTTTACACATCATCATTTACTTTAGAAACAAGATTACATGTTGGTTCTCCTGAAAAAAAAGTATTCTTATGTTTTTCCTTCTTGGATTTCCTATAGATTTTCCTATAATTCCTTTGTAGTTTCGTAATGCATAACCTTTCCTAATATTGAATTAGGTATGTTACCAATGAGTTCATTTAATGCCACAATATTCTTTTGCAATTCTTCACCTAATGGAGGAGTTTTAGTGCAACCATTACATACTAAATTCCAAACTTTAGATCCAAGGTTCATTAACTTAGACTTTATATTTTCATTCCATTCTTGATAGTTAGTATCACTAAGCATAAACATACCTTTACTGTCCATTTTGTTTTCTTTTTATAATGATTACTTTGACTTCTAACCATTAGAGAAATTTGAGTTGATTCACTATCATCTTCACTATCATTATTACATAGAGAGGGAAATGGACCACAATTAGAACAGGAGTTAATACTTGATAATTCTTTATTACTATCTCATTCATTCTTGATCAACAAAAGGTGGGGTGTTCTAGTAACTGAATATTTGCTAACATCTATAACTGTCATTGTATCTGATATATTGCTTTCACTTCCACAATTTTCTTGAACTGATTTCTTCGTTTGAGTATCCTTCTTCATTTTCTTCTTTCTCATTGTCCCTGATCCACTCTCAAGTGGTTAAGCTTCTGTTGGAGAGAACTTCTATAAAACCAATTGTTAGGAAAAATATGGGGGGGGGGGGGGGGGGTGAATTAGTATTTTTAATTCACTTTAACTTTTCATTTCATACTTTGAATTTTGTACGCCATTATTCTTTATGCAACCGGTGTGTGTATGTGACTTTAGTGAAGGAAAATTATGTATATACAGTTTCGTTATTTTTCATAACTTCCATCCGTGATTTAAATTAACCATTTCATAATTAACTCATTATCCATCCATAATGCAGTAAAGATCACATCAGATAAGTACTAGAAATGGAACACTAGGATTTTAGGTGGAAACCCAATGTGGGATAAGACCATTGTTGTTGTCGTCCATGTATTTTATAATTATCTAAAGAAAAAATTCATTACATCATGTATTGGTGTAAAGTCTTACCAACACATAGTCACCAAACTGCAGTAGGCTACAAATTCCACTTGCTCTGTAGAACCCACTTGAAGGGAGCTACAACCCCCTAATATCATTTTCTGACTCCTATAGAAAGGGAGCTCCTACCCCCTCACTAAAGGTTGCAACCCTTAACGCCTTGTGGACCATGTTTCAGAATGTTTCGCACTGGATCCACCTATTAAACAATCATCAAATAAACTGTAGGCCACCTTTCATCATATTTTCACACTAGACCCACACCCAATATTATGCTCAATACCAAAATAAATACTAAATCTAAAATAAAATCTCTAAACCAACTTAATCACTATAACGTCATCCCATTGAATATTGAAGCAACCACTACAACTAGATCAGATCAATGCACAACCAAACCATGATAGATATAAACTGTCTATATCAAGACATCATTGACAAGCAACAACAAATATAACATAATTCATCAACAATCATCGTCAAGCAACATTGCAAACCCTGGCCAAATCTATCTTAGAATATATAGGCGACTGTTATTCTACAGACCTGCATATATACACGCTTACAATGCACAACATCCACGTATATATCTCAACATACTGTAAAACAAATCTTAGAATATATACATGGTTTAGCAGAAATAGATCTGTGTATGTATGTGACTATCTAGAAGCAAACCAATATACATATCTTAAATTACTGAATCAAACATTCACTGCAAACACAACTCACATTTTTCATACTTCACTGCCAAAACTGCAGATTTCTAAAACCACATTCAAATCACAACATCATTATAACCGTATATCTTTCATTGTTACCTACCTAAACATTTTCAATAAGAACATGAAAAAAACATATATTTCATCATATCTTTAGATCTTTCATATTTGAGCCATCTCCTTGCTCATTGATGCACACCTATTCTAGATCAAATCACACATGGAAAAACCACTTCACTTGCCTACTCAATGCATTGGTCTTCATCTCCTTATATAGCTTTTTCCTTAGCCAATACATGTGGTAAATCATTTGGCAATGTCATTAGTATTTTTTGATGAAATTAATTAAACGTTATCTCCCAATTACTATCGGAAAATACCATGGTAATAACCCTTGGTATCTAGATTTCCATGGTTTAGGTTATGTAAGTGACTTCTGCTCAGAATACCTGCATATGTATAAAACCCCTCTTCATAGGAACCACATATACTTTTCAATCTTTACATTTGTCTCCATCTGTAACTGAACTATCATTTCACTATCCATATCCACTCTAACATTTGTATTATACAAATTAATGTGTATATTCAATATTTCTCATGAAATTTTCTGATTCACAAGACTTGAAGCTACTTTATTGATCTGTGGAAGTTAATTCACCATCTAAAACAAGAATCATAAACATGCAAAAGGAAGCATCACACATGCAAATATATTTGTCTAGGGGAAATTAACTGCTCAAAACCCCTTACTATCTACATTGCATTAATTAGATAATATAGAAGAAATATAATGTTCACTAAAGATTGAGCACAACTTGCAAGTGTATAGTCTATCCCTTAGCCTAACTAACTGACTCTGGACAACACTTAGCCAATTTTCAAATCCTCCAAGATCATATTTCTTTGTGCTATTCCTTGAGGAATTTGGACCCTATCAATTAGAAAATTCCCTCATATGGATTACACAATTCCTTTAGGCTCTTCCTCTGACTACATGCACCACCTGTACACTTTGAAATAGTTTACAATTAATAGTAGACTTCGTTGGAATATCCATCTCAACTAGGTAACTCAAATTCTCTGCATGCATGGGCTAATTTAGGTTGATTGATTAGTTATCTAGATGATCACTAAGTGTCGTTGAAGTTCCACTTCCCCAACTTGAGCTTCCACTACTTCTTCCAACAGTTAGAACTAGTTTAACTTAATTAAATTTCTACAACTGAAATTAAATCAACCTAGGCTCCTAAAATCTTGGAACCCATTTCACACAACTAAACTTCATGTCCCTAACTCGAATTAACTGACCTAAAATCCTATTTTTTAGGAATCAACTCACAAGTAAAATGAAATTCAACTCATTAATTCAAATTAAGTTTTGTTAACTAAGTGACAAGAGCCATGTCACCTCAATTAACTCCTCCAAGTTGTCTAATGATGTGTAATTTCGAATTCCATCATGATTAAGGAAAAAAATCAAAATTTAGACATTTTTGTTGCATTTTCAACACTCCCTCTAAGCAAGAAGGGGATTATCAACCACTCCTATCCTACACATGTGGAATGTACTTCATGAAACACCTCTCCCTTTTTTTGCTGCTACTGTAACATCTGCAACTAATAAGCATTAAAAAAAACAAACTAAATCAACTGTGTCTTTAACTGTCCACTGGGAAAATTGTGTTGATGTTGACTCTGCTAATCAACCTCCTAGTTTGATGTTAACACTCCTCTCCACTCCTTAATATCTGACTAAAATTGATCCTCCTGCTATTGAATATTGTGGGCCCCCGTAGCAAGGTAATGATCTATGAGGATAACGCCTCAATGGACCTTGCCCAATATTCTGAAACTCTTGGACTAGGGCTTCACATCACCCCACCTCACTCTTGGAGGTATAATGACATGCACTCCCTCTACCTACTTGGATCAAACTTTCCCCTTACTAGAGGTATTTTCTTTAGTAGATGCCTCCACACTTCCTCCTCTCTACCTCTCCATGTGTGGCTTCTCCACAACCTTTTGAGGCTCCTTCTAAGGCCGCATGTTGAGAGGTCTAACATGATCCCTCTCAGCCACCATATCTCTACTCTCTACCTTGCTCCTCAAGGATTTTCATGCATATTCTACATCAAGTGCATACAAGTTCTTGACTCAAACCTAGATATGCTTCACCTATCCCATGGCTATGTGTCTTAGGAATGCCTTTCCATTGCTGAAGATCACATCGTAACCATAGTATTCCAAAACTTCAATAGAGACTAAATTCTTATTTAGACCTAGAACAAACATCACATCGTTGAGACTAAGAGGGGAGACCGACTCCCTCTGGAAGGTGACTATACCAATCTTCATCATGCTATACCTTTCTTCATCTCCAAAATTGATGTTCATCTAGATATCTTTCTCCTCGAAGTCACTGAAAAATTCTCTATTCCTTGTCATGTGGAATGAGGCACCATTGTCGAAGTACCAAATGCTCCCCATCACTGCGCTCACCATGCATGCAATGAGAGGGAATTCAAGCTCGAAATGTGAAGCCAAAGCTTCACCTAATGCTTCTATTGCAACCTCCTTCTTACTTTCCTTCTTGTGTGGACACTTCGTGGCATAGTGTTTGAATTCATGATAATGAAATCACTTGATTCTAGAGAATTCTTTATTCTTGCCCTCTTGGATGGAATTAGCCTCACCTTGGTACTTATTCCCCTTGGCCTTCATTCCTTTCTTGACTAATTCAATTTTCTCTTCCTCTTCTTTGGATGAGGTCCCATCTCTGGTATTCCACCTTATTCCTCTTGTACCAAGTTGGAACATAAGCGCCTCCAATTTGGTAGTTTCTCTATCCCATTCAATGAATCTTGGTAGTTGTGCCATCTCTTGGGAAGTTCTAGAAGGGCTAGGATTACCAAATCATCTTCTGTTATAGTAGCACCAACCTTACTGAGTTCATCATGACATCTTGTGAACCTACTCAAGTACTGTGGAATGGTCTCATTCCTTTGCATCTTGATATTTCAAAGCTTGTCCTTGAGTGGAAATTTCTTGTGGTCACTACTATTCTGGAACAAATTTGTTAGCACTTGCCACATTTCATACATAATTTCCTTCCCGTGGAGATTAGAGACAATATGGTCTCATAATACCTCCAATATGATCATCCTTGACTTAGCAATGCACTTCTTCTAATCTGCTAGATTATGAGCATCAACTACTGGTGGTTTCAGAATATCATTATCGATGAATTGCTTCAACTCATTATCCTCTAGTACTGCCTCCATGTGGTCCTTCCATCCAAGATAATTCGAGCTTCCCTCAAAGGCATACTCAATCCTTAGTCCATTCAAAGCCATCTTCGTAGTCATGAAGCAAACTTGCAGCCTGATCTACAACCTCGAACCTCCTGCAATGACAACTTTGAGATCTCTACTCTATAGTGATTCCAGCTTTGATACCATGTAGAAATTAATGTGTAGATTCAATAATACTCATGAAATTTGTTAAATCACGAGACTTGTTACTCTATTGATCTGCAACAGTTAATTCACTATCTAAAACAAGAATCATAGACATGCAAAAGGAAACATTACACATGCACAAATATTTATCTAAGGGAGCAAGTGCTCAAAACCCCTTACTATCTATATTACATTCATCATAGAATAAAGAAGAAATACAATGCTTTCTCAAGTATGAGCACAACCTGCAAGTGTATAGTCTATCCTTCTCCCTAGCTGACTGATATGCAAGTGTATAGTCTACGAAAGTTTAATTTTCCCAATACGCACATACTTAATCAATAAATAATCAATCAAATGTCTACACCAGCAAAGGGTAGAAAAATTTTGATAGATCATTTCAAACCAGTTGGATTGAGTATACACCACCAAACATGTATCTAATTTAAAATCATTATGTTGAACAATGTATCTTTATCCAAACAAGGACTGGTAGATTAACTTTTTCAATGGTTATAAATGAAAGATGTTTGTATGTTATTTTTGTCTTTTCTACATCAAAAGGTAGAAAATCAAATACTAAGTACTTTGTATTGATCAATTTATGTTTACTTTTTCTTATTTATCTAATTTGATTATATAATTATTATGTATTTATTATGTTATTGTTCATGGCCACTTCCTATTTATTGAGGATTGCTGATGGTTTCATCTATGCAAACACAACATGTCATTTTTCCAGTGTCAATTTCTACAAATAGAAGGGTTGGTGCAAGGGTTTTTTCAGTTTAAATTTCTACAAATACAAGGGTTGGTGCAAGGGAACAAGTCATTTTTTCCCAATCACGTAGTCTATAAAAACACAGTTTAAAGATCACTTCAGAATTCCTCAACCAAGGATTTTTTGGAAAATAAATTGTAATTTACCAAACAGACACTACTCTGCACAAAACCCAGATGGCAGAATTTCAAATTTCATCTTCCTTTGATTATCAATTGACCCGCAAGTTTGATTGCAAGTTTCCCTTACAAATTTCCCTTCTTCTTTTGGCTTGATACAGAGTGCTCTGTATTCTCGAACCTGTAACATAAATGGATCTTTC
The DNA here is from genome assembly GCA_000404065.3 of Pinus taeda. Taxonomy (NCBI): domain Eukaryota; kingdom Viridiplantae; phylum Streptophyta; class Pinopsida; order Pinales; family Pinaceae; genus Pinus; species Pinus taeda. The sequence continues at coordinate 6,602 of APFE031545246.1, read as the reverse complement.
CAATACACAATGTTGGATGCAAAATCATTGGGTTAAAGGATTAACTGAAATGTGATTCTCTAGATTCTCATTTAAATGTAAATAACAGAGAGAATACAATGAACGAATTACTCACTATACACGGTAATTTCTATGGAAAATATATTAAAGAGTAAAGACCAAAACAATTTCAAACTCCATGTATTAATATGATTGCTAACAAGCCTCACAAATGCTCATACAATTAAATATCTCATACACACTTACAAATTCGACTTTCTAATAAAAAAACCACTTGTCTAAGAAATGTTGTTAAGTTAACTTCAATTTCACATAGAGAAAAAACTCTCGTACTCCCACAAACACTCCAAAAAATTTCATAAAAATTTTCTTCTTTTTGTTTTTCAAAACTAAAAAAAAATTGTCCAAGAAATGAGTTCTTGGATGTGAACCAATTTCCCTTAGCTCTAACTCCCTACCAACTACAAAATCATTTCTTTTAACTAGATGTTCCTAACTAATCTTAACTAAATATAAAAAACTTTTCACAAATAAACTTTAAAATGTTCTAGCCTTGGCATGTGATCAATCCATCACATTGCTAGGCTCTTTGTCTGACTTTAATAACTTATCATTTTTATGTGCTTAGCCTAATACACACACATCAGACTCCCCAAGAAGGAAATTTTTTATGAGCTCATGCTCATAAGATATTCTATAGAATGACCTGCTTTATGTAGTGTTGCTTCATCCATCCAAGTAGAATCCTCCATTAGATGGTTTTTATCTTCACAAGATATTCTAAGTATTATTTCCTTCTGGTCTTCTTGGCAACACGTGTATCCAAAATCTATTCAGCCTCTAAAATATTTTAAACAAGAATTTGTTTCAACCATTGTTGTTCCTTTCCTTCATCCTGGTCAAGATTACCAGAGGCTTTATCTGCATCACCAACTATGTAGGAATACAAATCTGCTACATTAATTTTTTTTGAAATGTGAATTCGTGGAGGCAACTCTAGCTCATAAGCATTCACTGAAAACTTGCAGAGGATCTTACAAGGTCCTATCTTCTTCATTTTCAATTTGTTGTATTCTCCCCTTGGAAACCTCTGTTCTCTTAGGTGAGCTAGGACCACATCTCCCCACTTCAAGGCTTACCTCTTTCTTGTGTAAATTTTCTCGTTTTTTGTAGTTGTTGCTTGTATATTGTAATATTTGTCTTACTTGCTCATGCATCCCACTCATGATTGTTGCAAAATCCTCTGCATCAACACTTATATGCTCAAGCTTTCCCAAGTCTCTTAGCTCACAAATTCCCCTCGGATGCATGTCATACAAGATTTTAAATGGACTCTTTCCTGTGATCCTATTTGGTGAGTGATTATAGGAAAACTCAACTTGGGCTATCACATCATCCCATTGCTTTGGTCGGTCACCTACTAAACTCCTCAACAAATTACACAAACTCCTGTTTACAACCTCTATTTTCCCATTAGACTGTGGATAATAGGCTGAGCTAAAATTTATCTTAGTGCCAAGTTTCTTCCACAAGGTCCTCTAGAAATTTCCTCTTGTGTCCCTGTTAGAGATTATACTTTTTGGAAAACCATGCAACCGAACAATCTCATGAAAAAATCAATTAGCCACATGGATAATATCACTAGTTTTGGAACATGGAATGAAATGAACCATGTTAGTAAATCTATCCACAACTACAAGGATTGAATCATTACCTTTTTGATTTCTTGGTGAACCCATAACAAACTCCATACTAACCGAATCCCAAGATCTATTGGGAATTGGTAATGGCATGTATATTCCAACATTCTGACTTCTCCCTTTCGCATGTTGACATACCCTACACTTACTCATGTACCTTTGTATATACACCTTCATCTTAGGCCAAAAATAGAAGTGACACAGTTTCCCAAGTGTTTGCTTAACACCAAAGTGTCCAACCAACCTGCCATTATGATTTTCTTGGACCAAGTTTTCCCTCATTGAGAAATTGGGAATACATAGCTCGCTGTTCTTTAACAATATCCCATCTTGCAACATAAACTCTTTCCATGGACTGTTGTCCCTATTGCCTAGAATCTTACACAATGCAAAAGCTTCTTTAAAATCAGCATAAATGTCATACAAGTCCTTTAAATAATCAAAGCCTAAAATTTGTATTTGACTTTCCTACATGATTAAGCCTCTCCTACTCAAGGCATCAAAAACCTTATTTGCCTTTTCACTAATGTGTTTCAAAGAAAAGTGAAATTTTGAAGGAACTCCACCCTCTTTGCATGTTTATGATTTAGCTTATGTTTCTGCATAATGTATTGTAAGGCAGAATTATCCATGTATAGAACAAACTCCTTAGGAATCAAATAATGCCTCCAATGCTTCAAAGCTTGAACCACCGCATAAAATTCTTTGTCATAGGAAGAGTATTTTTGTTTTGACTCATTTAACTTCTCACTAAAATATGCAATGGGCTTATCTTCTTGGCTCAATACACCTCCAATGGATGTCCCACTAGCATCACATATTACTTGAAAGGGCCAATTGAAGTCTGGCAACTTCAACGCCGGCTTCTCAGTGATATTCTTCTTCAATAGTTGAATTATTATTATTTATTTATTTTTATTATTTTTTAAATTTATTTATTTTTTATTTTTTATTTTTTTATTTAGTTATTTATTTATTTTTATTTTTTTTGTCCAATAAAAAGGTTTCCTATTCTTCTTTATGGTGTCAATGATAGGTGCACACATGCCACAAAAATTCCTAATAATTTTTATGTTGGCTGGCTAAGCCATGAAAACTTCTCACCTCAGAAATGTTCTTAGGCGAGGGCCAATTTACAATTGCCTCTATGTTCTATGGATCCATTTTCAAGCCATCCTTAGAAACGACAAAACCCAAGTATACAAGCTCACTCTTCATAAAATAACACTTCTTCAGAAGACTTGCTCCTGGTATCAAGTCTATGTGATGACTAGTGGTTCTTTTGGGTGGAAAATCACTTGGAAATTCATCAACTATAATATCATGAAACTCATGCAACAAATCCTGAACTCCAATAAGTAAATCTACAATTCTAGTGACTACCTTTGACTTGCAAACCGCTGCATAGCTTACCTCTTCTTCTTCCAACTATTGTAGAAATTCCTTTCCACTAAGCAGTAGTGCTTTTGGGCTGTTTGTTTCAGTTGTACCTTCCTCTTTCAATGGTACAAGAGTGTGCTTGATGTCATCCTTTTTGAACTTAGAACAATTTTTCACTCCATCATGTGTCACCTTTCTATTAAATTTCCATGGGTGACCCAAAATAATGTGACAAGCATCCATTAACATTATGCCATAGAGCACCTTGTCTTTATACCTTCCTATCTTAAGCTCAACTTCACTTTGTTCATGCACCAACAATTGGTGTCCTTTTTGGAACCATGATACCTTATAAGGTGTTGGGTGCTTAATCTTTTTTAATCCCAAATTTTCCACCATTTATTGGGAGACTAAATTTTTCATACTTCCGTTGTTAATCACCAATTTGCAGCATTTTCCTTTTTCCTTACATATTGTATTGAATAAGGATTTCCTTTGAATTGGTTCAACAATATCCTTTGTTGGTTTTAACAGGACTTTGTGCATCATAAACACCTCTCAAGTCTCCAGAACATTCTCTACCTCAGGTACTTGTGCCTCTACTGCTCCGGTTTGAGCTATGTATGCACCTCACTATCCTATATTTTCATTCTCAAGACATTCAAAACATCGATGACCAAATTTGTTACATATGTAACACCTATAGACAGTCTCTCTACCTCTTCCTCTACCTCTAGCTCATTGGTAAGGTATTCCTCCTCTACTGCCACCTTCTTTCTCTGGTTTCCCTTGCTGATTTGAGTTGCCTTCATCATTATTTTGTGCTAGAAGCTTTCCTCTTCCATTTTTCTATCCTTTCCCTTTGGAAAAACCATGTCCTTTTCCATAGCTTTTCTTCCTAGCTATATTTTCTTCTTCCTTCAAGGTGCAATGGTATGCTTCCTCTATTGTCCTTGGAGAAAGTATGTTGATTTCATCTTGGATATCTAGCCTCAAACCATTGATATACCTTGTTGTCTTATCCAGGGTATCTTCTACATAGCCTACTCTCAAGTTCACCTTGTAAAACTCTTCGGTGTATTCCCTCACTGACATCATATTTTGTTTAATATTTTTCATTTGTTTGTAAAGAGTTAGTTGATAATCCTTTGGGAAGAACTTACTCTTCATCTTTGCCACCATTCTCTCCCATTTCTTTATCAATGGTTTTTCCGTCTTCCTTCTTTTATCTTGTACATTGTCCCACCATAGTGCAGCATGGCCTTTCAACTTTGCCACAACAAACTTGACTCTCTTATCCTCATCAATTCCCTCGTACTCAAAATACTTGTCCATCTCATTGATCCAATATATTAGATTCTCATCTTTCAAACTACCATGGAAATAGATATTTCAGGCTTTGGCCTTGAACTTGAGCCCAACATCACTCTCAAAAACCTAATCTCAGTCGCTTCTTCAACAGGTGTTTCTCCTTCTTCTTCAAGTTCCTCTCCAGTCTCACTAACATCTCCACCTTCAGGATCACATTGTCTCCCTACTTACACCACTTCTAATCGAACTTGCAGTCTCCGTATCTCTTCCCGGAGTTCTGCATTTCCCACGGGTCTGCCTCCTTGACCTCATGCCCTTCCATCTCACCTATTCATCTCTCTATATTGTAGAGACCAACAAATTTAAGGCTCTGATACCACAAATTTATGGCTCATATCTCTAAAAACATAGGTGTTGGTGCAAGGGAACAACGAGTCATTTTTTCAGTTTCAATTTCTGCAAACACAAGCGTTGGTGCAAGGGAACAACAAATCATTTTTTCTTAGTCACACGGTCTGTAAAAACATTTTAAGTATCACTTTAAAGCTATTCAACCAAGGATGTTTTTGGAAAATGACTAACGTGTTACCAAATAGACCCTTCTCTTCACAAAACCTAGATGGAAAAATTTTGAATTTCGTCTTCCTTTGATCATAGATTGACCCACAATTTTGATGATAGTTTTCCCTTAGGAATTAATCTTCCTCTATTGGCTTGATACAAACGCTCTGTATTCTTGAACCTGTAACGTAAATGGCTCTTTCCAATACACAATATTGGATGAAAAAGCATTGGATTAAAGGATTAACTGAAATGTGATTCTCCAGGTTCTCATTTAAATGTAAATAACAGAGAGAATATAATGCACAAATTACTCACTATACATGGTAATTTCTTTGGGAAATATATTAAAGAGTAAACAACAAAACAATTTCAAATTCTAGGTATTAATATGACTGTTAAAAAGCCTCACAAATTCTCATACAATTAAATATCTCATACACACTTACAAATTTGACTTGCTGATAAAGAAATCCACTTGGCTATGAAATGTTGTTCAGTTAACTTCAATCTCACACAGAGAACAAACTCCCCTTCTCCCATACACACTCCCATAATCTTTCATAAAAAATTTCCTCTCTTTTTTTTTTAAACTAAAAAAAAAAGAAAAAGGGAAAAAAGAAAGAAAAAGAAAAGGTTTCCAAGAAATGAGTTCTCGTATGTGAAGCCAAATTCCCTTAGCTCTAACTCTGTACCAACTATAAAAGAATTTATTTTAACTAGATGTTCCTAACTAATCTTAACTAAATATCAAAAACTTTTCACAAATAAACTTTAAAATGTTCTAGCCTTGGAATGTGATCAATCCATCACATTGCTAGGCTCTTGGTATGACTTTAATAATTCATCACTTTTATGTGCTCGGCCAAATGCACCTGCATCAATTGCTTAAGAAAGGTTTCGTCTTCTATGTTGATTTGATAGAAAGTTGTTCGATTAAACTTATTTGTAATACAAATCTTTGTTTTTGTATTACCACACAATTGTTTTTTCCCCAAATTATCAACTCCCTTTAAAGTTCATCGGTCCTTTCCCAACTCTCTCCCCTTCATGAAAGTTCAATTTTTCCAACACCCACATACTTAGTCGATAGATAATAAATCGAATGTCTATCGCCGGTAGATGGAATCTCGAACAATGCATGGATAGAATGGTTTTGATAGATCATTTCAAACCAATTGGACTAAGTATACACCAGCAAAATCATTCTGTTGAACAGTGTATCTTTATCTGGACAGAGGATGTTGGTAGATTAAATTTGAAATATGGTTATAGATGAAATATGTTTTGTATGTTCTTTTTGTATTCTCTACATCAAAGGGCATAATGTCAAATAGTAAGTACCTTGTATTGATAAATTCACTGAGATCCATGGAAACGAGAAATTCCATGTGAAATGTTACTTAGTTTATATAGGATAAAAAATTATTATTCTTAGTTATTTAGATTGTAGATTTGGGGAATATTTTAGAATTAGATGGAAGTTAAAAAAATGATTTAATTCCTGTATATCCAAATTTGACATATTTTAAATATATAAAATTAGAATCAAATCATTGTAAAATTATAAGTAAATAGCACAACCACATTATTAAATGTGGTTGATATAGGTTGATAGATGTCAATGGATATGGATTTCATATTAATATT
>APFE031545233.1:0-27434 GCA_000404065.3 Pinus taeda | reverse complement strand
GTTAAAGTAATTTCACCAAGTAAAAATGTTTAGAGGAAATTACAACATCTATCATACTAGGCTAGAGAGTGCATCTTACTCAATAATTTATTGGAACTTTATAACATATTTTAAATGGTTAAATAATATTTTTATCAATGATATAAATACCACTTAAATATTACGAATTAAATAACATATTTTCTACCTTGATATGGGAATTTTCATAATTCCATAAATTTTAGAAAGATTTAGTTGTTTTTTATTATAATATATTAGTTTTATGTTAAAAATAATCCTTAGAACAACAAAGTGAAGAAAGGGAAAAGAAACACAAGAAAGAAACCTCTACAATGCTTACACGACATAAAACAAAATAATCTAAAATACTTAGCAATAATTACAAATCATTAGAAGATAAAATTATAGAATTGAAGACTGAAATCCAAAGAGTGAAAGATAGGATGCAATATTTAGAACACAAAATAAAATCAATGGCCGAAGCAAATTGCATCTTGAAAGACAAGATTAAAGAATTAAAAGAAAACTAGATAATAATTCATCCCTAAGTAGCACAACAAACAAAAAGGATATCAAACCCATAAAAGGGGACATGAAAAAAGTTCATTGAACTAGATAATGAACGACAAAAAAGATCCTTGAACTTTATAATAGTTGGTATAAAGGAGGAAAATGACGAGGGAATGTTAGAAATAGTAAAAGAACAAGGATAAACTCATTCAAAAATTCAAACATCTTATCTAATAGCAGCACAAAGGGTGAGAAAGATTGTTGAGCATAAACATAGACTAATCCACTTTAAGGTAATTTGCAATTACCACAAGTTAGATATACTTAGTAAATATCCAGGTCAAAAAGGGTCACGAATCTTTATAAATAAATATCTTATCCCAGAAGACCATGCTTAACTAAGGAAAGAGGTCCAAAAGGTAAAGGATGCAAGAAAGGAAGGAAAATGGGCAATCATTAGAAATAGGAATGATATTATTAGAGAAAGAGTCCAACATAAGAGTGATAAATAGGAATTAGAAATATTATGGATCCTCTTCTGGAAATGTTGTGGTTTTCCATGGTGTAAATGTCTAATGTTAGGATGGATCCTGAATGATATTTATCTTATTACCTTAGTTGAAACCTCGGAACATGATGAATCTAGGGTTTCCCACATTGATGGATATTCTTTCTCTACTTGAATAGAAACTCTGTGAAAAGGGCATTTGTGGTATAACTTGTTATATAAACCATAACATTGCTTCTCTAATCAGCTTCAATAAGATGACCCCATTACAATGTAGTTTTGGATCAAAATCATTCACTCTAATAACAATAATATTTTTCTTGAAATTTGTTATTTCACTCCTATCAACTATACCTCTTATAAGACGAACAACCTAGGTAAAAAATATCCCTTCATTACCTTATAACATGATATCCACAATCTAAGGAATGAAGGAATTATCCTTCTGCTTAGAGACTTCAATGCTCAAACTGTTACTAGCCAAGCTTCTCTATTAAGTAATAAATATAACCCTAACGCCCTATGGCTTGATGAGGATTGTGCCTTATCTAGTCGATTCAAAAGTAATTGTGAAGACAATACTATGAACCTATTTGGTACCGAGCCAATAAAGCTTTATAGTTCCAAGGACCTGATTTTTTGTAATGGGATTAATAAGTGGCCTACCTCTAGCCAAACGACATGTATTGACAAACACGGAAACAATGTTTTGGACTATCAATATTTGATACCCAACTTATCAATCATATTGTTAATTTTTACCTCCTAAATGACCATGAGCCTGACTTTGACCACAAACCTCTACCCTTAACCCTTAACCTTGATATGTACACCAATCAAATGCAAAAGAATGGTGAGAGACAAAGGCATATTTGCTTTGACAAAAGAAAAAGGGATCTCTTATTAAAATATTCAAGAACATGTTTCGATTTCTTAACATATAATAATAACATTATTACACCTACGATTATTTTACTACTATCCTTTCCACTATCATTAACAAATTTTCTAAAAAGGTATCATATAAAAGGGACAATAAAACTTCTAACTTGTGGTATGATAATGATTGTAGTTCTTCTAGAAAAGCGATTAGAGATTCTCCTAACAAGACTATTAAGTGTAAATGCATCAGTGTCTACAAAGCTCTTACCAAAAAGAAGAAAAAGTATTATAAAATAAGAGGCAATATTGTCTTCTTAACCTCTCTAAATTTGAGACTAGAAAGTTATGGTGGATTATTCTAGTCCATGAATTGAAAGAAAATAATTTGATTCCCTTAACAAAATAGTATATCTATCTTAAGAAAAATTATCACTCCCCGGACACCATGCACGACATCATAAACACTCCTATAAAGGAAGATACCTTTTATTTGGAAGACGTAGAGTCTGATATTAATAAGATTACTAATGGGAAAGCTAGGGATATTGAAGGTTTCCAAGCTAATATTTTCAAAATGAAAAGGTCCATCACCATCTTGAATTTACGTAAACTCCTCAATTTGGTAGTAAAACATGACTTACCTAAGATGTAGACACAAAGCCTCATTGTGCCTATCATTAAAAGTGGGAATAAAAATGTTCCCTCTAATCTATAGGACTGCTATGACTAGATATATTTTAGCCAAATTGGATGCATTCATTTTGAAAAAGAAGATTAAAACTTGGCTCGAAATCCATGGTAAAATAGAAAATGGGAAAGCTTGTTTTAGAAGGAACCTCTCCACTATAAATCACCTTGTCACTCTTAGGGCCATTACCAAGGAATGTCACAACAATAAAACTTGTCCCTTATATTGTTTTGTTGATTTCAGAAAAGATTTTGACATAGTTCTCGGGATAAGTTATTGAAAAGACTCAATGAGATAATGGTTCCTATCGAGTTGAGGGTTTTTGTTGCTAGGTAATACAAGAATGTTTTTACAAGCTTAAAACCATCGATGGTTGGTCTAAAGAGATTAAATGCAACACCAGTCTTAAGAAAGGTTGTCCCCTATCCCTTATTTTTTTTTGACATTTACATTGAAAAACTTGATGAGTGTTTAGAACTTTTTGGTTATGAAGGACCCAAGCTCAATGCTACAGTCATTACTTTCTCTTTTATGCTGATGATATCGTTCTTCTTACCAGAAGCTTTGATGATGTCAACAAGCAGCTTAGAACCCTCCATGATTACTGCTCCAAGGCGAGTATGACTTTTAATAATTACAAGACTAAAGTCATAGTAATTAAAACCGAAAAGATTAAATATGATAATTTCATTTATGATATCAAGTACTTAGAGAAGGTTTCTTCATACAAATATTTATGTATTGATATTTTCTGCTAGCTCAACTAGAACTATAGCATTGAGAAAAGGATTGTAGGAGGCTCGAAAGCATGTTATGAGTTTGAAAATAATTGTAAGTTGACTCATCTTTGGGTTTTCAGGAAAAAAAAAAAAAAAGTTCCTCTTTGAGGCTCTCGCCACCCCTATTATTTAATATGGATGTGATTGTGGAGTTTAAGTATATCTAAATATTGAAATGATCCAAAAAAAAATTATAACCTACATCCTCATGATTAAAGGTGGAATTCCCTACATTATTATCTTTATATAATCTGGTGTTTCCCCTATTGGAATCTTGGCTATGTTTAGGTATCTGATGTATAAGAAGAATTTGTCTAACATTGGAAGCCAAGAGGGTCCCCAAAACTGCTTCCAACTCTAGTAAAAAACCATATCTTTAGCTCAAGCGAGGTTAGCATAAGGATGCCAAGTCCTGGCTTGACCATTTGAGGATAAAGTAGGACATCATCTCGAAGAATAAGGATAATATTAAAAACGTTATTACTTCCAAATTTAAGGATATATTGTGGAGTGATAGGGAGTTCGAGGGGAAAAGGAAGCTAAGGTAATAAAAGGAAGTGACCAACCCCACTCTTGCTAACCAGAATTACCTTTTTATTTTTACGAGCATTAAGAAGAAAATGAACATTGCAATGATAATAACTCATTCCCATGAGCTTAGAAGTGAAACTCGATGTTGATCTATTCCAAAAACACTTTGGGATGAAATAATCTACCTCCTCTACTATACTAAGTAAGTCAAAGATGAAAATCAATTTCTCTTGGATTGTTTGGCCCTTAATCACATTCGTTCCCCTTTTCATAAAATTTTCCACACTACCAACCTACTTGACGTGTTAATTAAACAAAACTACAGTGACCTCGGAATGTTTCTCTCCCTTATTTTTTATCATAAAAATGAAATAATAAATGATCTCAAATAATCATTCCTTTCTTAAGGTCTGATCGACCATATTGGTCTTAGTTGACAACAATCATCATCATCAACATTTGAGAGATTTAGTTTCATTTCTTAAAAATATGTTATTATCATGTTCAAAATAATTATTAATTTTGAGGTGAGGCTTATATGATTTATAATATTTTGATGATGAAATTCTTCTAGATTAATTATAATGAGAAATTTTTGGCTTTCCATTTTGAACCAACCAATGTGGTTCATCATCATGATATTTGATGAGAAGTTTTATCTATTAAAGGGAATAAATAATATGGAGATGGAAGAGAAAAATCAAAAAACTCATATATAAACTCATAATGGTAGAAAACCTAAATAAAACCTTTCAGTAAGTCAAAAGCTAAAAAATCCTATATCCAAAAAATTATAATATAACAAATAGACTCTAAAATATTAAACTAGGTAAATACTTGTAAACAACTATTAAAATTAATGTTTTATATATATCTCAAATAGGAAAAGAAAATAAAATAAAACAATAAATCAATATCTATATATATAATACGTACATCCAACAAATTATATCACTTCATAAAATAAATAAAGATAAAAAATTTTAAAATAAGACTGAAAAACTGGGTTAAATATCTTTAAAAACACCTTATTATAAATTAAAAAGACAAAATAAAAATAATTAAATATATTATAAATAAATATATTAAATTAAATTATTTAAATATAATCCTGAAGTAAGAAATAATAATAAATATTATAATAAAAGTATATTGGTATAGAGTAATAAAGGAAGGTTTAAAAACATAAAAGCAAATAAATATTCTTAGATTAGAAATTACTATAGGAAGAAAATATAAAACATAATCAATAAAACAAAGGTCATGTCATGAAAATAAATAAATACATAAGCATATGGACGCAAATAATAAGAAAATGATAATGTAAGGGTAGCAACTAAGCTTTTTCTTATTTTCTAACCATCATCACTATTGATATTGCTCGCCCCCTTCTCAATTCCAATGGTTCCCCTAATATTTCTATGATGGAAGTGGTTAATAATGCCAATGAGCTTGGACTCCTCAATAAATACGTGGTGTTTAGTTTCGTCAACATGTTAGGCTATGCTATGGCTGAACAGTGAGACCGACCATGTTTAATGTTAGTTGTGTTCTCCTAAATTCTCAGTTTGATGGAGTAGTCAATCTCTCTTAAGTAAGGAGTCCCACATGAGCATGGAATTATATAAAAATGTGATTAATCGCGAAAACTTTCATCATCAAAATAACTATTTCTAATTTTATAATTTAATGTTAAATAATTTACTATATTACTTTAACATTTCCATATTGTAATTAAGGTAATAAATATTTTAAACCGCAAAAATATATATTTATACTTATAGTGATATGAAAACTAATCCATACAATAAGCGATATCAATATCCTTATATAGAAGAAAAAATATTCACAAAAACTATATTATTATTTTGTTCGCCCCGATAAATTAATTAAAATATAAAATTTCTTAGGCTTGGGAGTAGCATCTAACAACCAAGGGAAATATAGTTCCCTTTGAAAAAGGATGGAACTAGAAGTTGACCAGAAACAGAAAAATTTCGTTTTTTTGGACTCAATGATAGTTATTAGTCAAGTGAGTAAAGAAAGAAATATTGAATTCAGACTTCCCTTAGACTTTACAAAGGATAGTATATTACTATAAGTTGAACAAATTGATTTTTTCACATCTTAAAGAAAATGAATTCCAAAACTCACATAATGGAAAACAAAGTGGAAAACAAAGGAGATAATGTGGATCAAGGAGCTTTAGAAGCGAATCAAAGGGTAATAATTATCTCCCCATATTCCATGAAAAGAAAAGGATATATAATTATTTTAAGCCTTATTAAATTTTAATTAAGCCATAGCATCCTTGATCTAACTCGCATGGAAAAATTTGGTTATATAAATCCATCCCGCAATCAGAAAATGGTCAGCAAATAAAATTTGGTAATGAAATTTTGGCTGACGTTTACTCCTTTGCCAAGACACTAGAAGATGGAGGTCCTCTATTTTATTATACCTCGATCTAGCAAGATGCAAGTGGCATATGCTTTTATCTCCCCAAGACAAAATGGCATTCACTCAGGCAATGGAAGGTATGGCGTTGAATTGTAATTTAAAACTACATAACTTCGAATTATTTATGACCCCTCTCCATATCTGTAGGTTGATATTCCAAGGAATTATCATTCCTCTAATCATGGAAGTGAACGATTTGGGAATTCAATGCACTAAGGGGGCAAATCCGCGGACGAATTGGATTTAAACAGAGTGAATTCAATATATTTCACCCTCGCTTAGCACCATTCATTAGAAAATATAACAGTGATATGAGCTAACCTCTGCTACTTCAATTCAATTATGAGAATATGTAAGGAATGCACATAGAGGCTCTAGGGGAATCATCCCGCGAGAGTGAGTTTGTCAAAATAAATATCCTGCTGGAAAAAAAAATATTGGACATAGTGAAAGGTTTAAAGCAAACTGTAATGCACGGAGAGATGCAGAGGAAAAAGGGAGGTTGACCTCGAAATTGTTGATGACAGCCAAATACGAATCGATACAAAGAAATCTTGAGAAATTTCAACCAGAGATGCGAATAAAAATGGCTATTATGTCTCTCAAGATGGAAAATTTTTAAAGCATTGGACATAGCCCGAACCAGTTAGGACCAGTCGCAGAAAAAGCTAAGAATTGATGGAAGAAGATGAAGAACAATGTAAAAAGGAAAACTTAAAAAGATGGGCTCACCAGGCTTTGAATTGACGATAAATGGGTACACTGGTAAAGCACTCCTTGCCATAGGTCACTCTACCAAAAAAATTTAAAATATAGAAAAAGTAGATTTCCTACCTAAGTTTTTGGTATTGTGTACATATCTATGGTTGTTAGGAGCCTTTTACGAAGTTTACAGTGGGCAAATGATAAAAAATGTATGGGTTGTAGCCGAGTATCTAATCATTTATATAATACAAAATAGTACTCGTTTATTTGAAAAAAAAATCATGATGGCACTAAACATAAGACTTATCACAATAATTATAACCTCATGGTCAAGTTAATATCAAATATAATATAGTACTTAAGAATCTATAAAAGTAATGTCTACTTTAACGTTTATATAAATTACCATTAAAAAGTATCCTTTTAATTAATTCAAAAGGGAATACCCCTTTAAGATTTTTATAAAAGGCTCTACCATGGGTGAATAATAAGAATAGATGATGTTAGATCTCCAATTCTATGCCGTGTCCACCTTTGATGATGATGAGGCATGAACATATGATGATATTAGTCGGCATACATGTTAGCTAAATGACAAAATTAGTTAAAGGTTGTTCTTACAATTACTCCTTTCTTCTTTTCATGATCATCCTTGCACATCATCCTTGCACATGAACATTATTGCAACTTCGTATGGGAGCACTCTAAAACCATGATGGTTATCACATCAAAATTATGAATTAATAGTTTAAAAATATTTGAGAATTTAGAAAGGAACGGCATTATGTGTTTCAGTTGGCTAAGTTAACCTAAATTTTTATGGATTTCTTTTATAGTGTTAGTCTTCATGAAAACTCCTTGCTCTCTTCGTGATTTCATCACTGTTCTTTTTATTTTTATTTTTTGGACTTTTATCTCTAATTTTCTTATACAGAATAATCTCAATTCGCTTCTTTCAAGTGTATTCTTATCAAGTGGTTGGTCACAAGTGAGAGTGTTTTGAGATTTGCTTCAAAGGATGATCTTTTACATACCCCTCCTACTCTTGTTTTGATTCTCTCTATGCCTCACAATGGCTTATTTTACACTTGAAAAGGATGTTAAGAAAGGAGGTATCTTCCCTTCTCATGAGCCAAGCCAACACATAAGCCTCAACAACTAGTCATTGAGAGCATACCTACCATGTAGCTATTGCAGACATCGACATGTTTGAGAAACAAGCCATATTTGAGCGACACTTGCTTTTTTTTATATTAATATAGGGAGGTATAGTATCCTTATTGAAATCATTTATATAAAAAAATTATGATTTTATAAGTTCCATATGTGATTGAAAACTAAAAAGCAAAAATTTATCATTTTATTAGATTGTAAATATTTATTTTTGTTAATAAAATAGAATCGTTTTACTTATTCTTGTTGTTAGAAATACAAGAGGAGTCACCATGTTAGTTGTTAGACTCCTAACTTCCCAAGCATCGTTAGAACAAGTGATGTTCCAAAAAAGGACAAGAAACACATAATAAGGAAAAAATATCCATTTTTGCAAAGGGGGAGATGACCTTTTCTCAGCGATCTAACAACTTGAACTAACATTACTCAAGTTAAATATCACGGATGGACTATGTTTAAAAAAATATTATGGGAGATAAAAGAAATATGAATTTAAAAACAAGGTACTAGTGGGAGATAAAGATTGGACCTATTCCTAGCACTAGCATGATGTTGCTTGGGGATTGAGGAGGTGAAAAACTATGGAAGGATGTTGAATGGTTTCCTGACAAGAAGGGAGTTGTGGGGGTGGGTGGTTGAGGTTCTAGTTCAACATTTGGGAGGAATATGGCAGCTTATGCTGTATTTCCAGAAATTTTAGATATGTATTTGAGTTATCTGTGATTTTGTAATAAGTATGTGAATTTTGAAATTCAATTTATGAAAGAAGTAGGGAAAAGAATGATAATGTATAGAGAAATATTATTTTTATTATGTGAAAGTGAGTATTATTTGTTTTCTTTTATTAAGGACATAGAGTCAATTGTTTAGGATGGTTGGCGCAAATATAATATATATATATATATATATATATATAATATATATATATATATAATGGGTAGGAATGTTGCAAAAAATGCTACATAGGAGAACATAAGGATATTCCCTTGAAATTTTAGACCTTAATTGTCTCCTCAATTGAGGAAATTCCGAGCGAGGGCCCACAGTTGATTCCTCTTGTGATAAAAGAGATGAGTCAACAGTCTAAACATAGAAAACAAAAAGAAAAAATGAGGTTTGGTTTCAAGTGCAAGAAACTCATATTATATTATATAAATAATATATATTATAATACGAAAGACACATGCTTAATAAATCTTCATAGCATAAGATAAGTGTAATTGGATTAAGTATTAGGGCTTCAAACAAGGTTAGCATGCATAAGGGCTAGTGGCAAGAAAATAATTCCTTGTCGACCTATGAATGCAAGTAGTCCTTGATCATCTTTAATATTGTCTCTTATTGAGTTTTGCAGCTATGGAGGCACTCCATAAGCCTAGAATTGAGGTTTATGTGAGTTTGGTAAGGGGTTTGTGGGCAAAGAGCCCAAGTGAAGGTGTTTTAGACCAAGATGGGTTTTAGAATTCTAAAAAGAAAAGTAGATTACAGTTCTAAGAGGACTATAACCCTAAAGTTCTAGTGGGTTCCTAAGAGGCTTAGGAAAATATATTTAAAGGTGGCCCAGGAGAGGCTAAAGGTATTATGTGGAGAAGAACTTGCTTAAGAAAAGAGGAGGTTGAAATTTAGTATAAAGGTGCCCTATCTTGAGGAACGAGAAGGCTGCTAGAAATATCCTAGATCTGGGCATGCAAGATGACAAGCCACTCTTTAGTATAGAATCATCTGGTCATCTGTGAAGAAGCCTCAAGGGATCCGCTGTAAGAGAAGGGAGATCTTCAAGGTTTGATTTTTCTAGCGCATCAAGGAAGCTTGTCTGTTTCAGGAAGCCAAGGTTAGAAATATTATCTCTCAAGTGAGCATCCTAAGTTTTGTGGAATAAAGGCCCAGAAATTCCTTTCAGTTCTATTGTATTTGAAGGAGGTGTCAAGACCCTAATCAGATAACAAAAGGAGGTCGTAAGGCCAGATTCAATGCAGAAATGAGACCCACACATCCTTAGAGCATAGTGAATAAGGGAAAGGGTTATTTGACTTGATAAATAGGCTATTATACTAGAGATAAGTAGGTCAGAGATCTGTATGTATACAAGGTAATTCAGTTCTTTTATTTCCCTCCAAGGAGGCCTAGATCTGAAGAGGCGAATGTTGAGGTGTTTGAAAAGGATCCATCTGTGAGCTTATCATATTAGCAAAAGATAGTCTAAGGTAAGATAGCATCAAAGGAGCCAAATCTTAAGAATAAGAAGGACGAGATTGTGTGATCTGAATGAGGTCAATTTGATGTGTTTCTCAACAAGTTTATAAGGGATTTGTGCATAATAATTGGTAGATATATCTAAGGAGAGGTAGCACCTCCTCTACAACATGAGAACGAGTTGAATTCCTTGTTGGTTGCTGAACAATGGGTTGTGACACTAGATCTTCCTACTATATATAAAGGGATCAATATTCATCAAGATTTAATGAAGAGGAATTTTTCCTTAAGGAGATATTTGTAGGAGTTTTGATGCCTAACATTAGGGCTCACGTGGAACTGTTGTTGGTGAACCAATAAGGGCAGAAAAACTCAGATCTATGGTCATAAAGTTGTGATGTTATGAGGCTAGGACAGACCTCGGTACAAGAGAACATGACTTTTCATTCATATAGATGATCACATGGAGATGTCATATGTTAATTTCTAGTTAAGACATAAGATTTATAAAAAGGAGTCAAGATATGTGCAATTTGACGATAAATTACAGAAGAGAGCACAATGGATTTGTGACCCTAGTTCAAGCATATACTAGTGGTTAGAGGGTTGATAAGAGGATAAGTTAAGTATTTCTCAAAGGTTAGGAGTAGTATCATAGTAGAGTCATAGATATATGAAAAATAGGATCTATTGAAGAATAAAATGCATCGTTATGGGCCTCTAATAAGTCAAGGAGTTGACTGAAGATGAGAAATGCAAGAACTACAGTGCAAGAAGAAGTATAGAATTGGGACAAATGTATGCAAGCCAAAGT
This sequence comes from Pinus taeda, assembly GCA_000404065.3. NCBI lineage: Eukaryota > Viridiplantae > Streptophyta > Pinopsida > Pinales > Pinaceae > Pinus > Pinus taeda. The sequence goes on along the minus strand of APFE031545233.1, from coordinate 16,191 downwards.
ATAGGTTGGAGGGCTATTACATGTTTTACCAATATATCCTCAGTGTAAGCCTTATGAAGGCATATGAGCCTAGTAGGAGAGGTATAGAAGTTGAGGTCATGGTCTGATCAACCAAGAGAGTTGGATTGGCATCCCTAAGTTGACTGTTGGAGAAGGAAATTTGATGGTAATAGTGGGCAACCTCCATGCAAATAGTGTGAATAAGTTCAAAGGAGCTAAGGAGCAGCACTAGGCAGTCTAGAGTTGTTCACAAATGGAGTTGTGAATAACTCAACATAAATTCTGAAGTGTTGAGAAATTGTAGGACTAATGTTAGACTAGAGCATTGTTGAGTCATGTTTAGTGACCTAAAGGACCAATATCCATTTATAGAGGTAGTGAGATAGATTGGGAGTAGAAGAACCTGCACTTCTGTTTAGGGTATGATCATGGCAATTGTGATTTTCAACTACATCAGCTAAACGGACAATGTATTTTGTTCAAGGAATTTTGATTGTAATATTTATTTGAAAATAATCCCTAGTTTTATTTATTATCTCATTGATTGTATGAGGGCCATGATCCCTAGTATAATATCCCTATACTATTGTATTCTAGCTTGTTAATAGCTTGTTAATATAATGAAGAAGGGTTGAAAAAATTATAAAATAAAATCGTCATGTGCGATAGTTGATTCATTAATCTGTATTTTTCCACTATGTATAGTAGGATAATTAAGGAATTTTAATTCGTTGGCTATAATATTTGAAGACATTGACCCAAATTCTGATATGCCATAGAAATCCAATATGGTTTTAGAGCACTACTTTGAAGGACCAGTGGATCAGAGTGTGCTTTCCACGTGAGCCAGTGGAGATCGTGTAGACTAAGAGGGAGTCTAGATTTAGAGGGAGCAACCTTAAGGAAGTGTGAGGTCTTCAGGTTCTGATATGGAAGAGACACTACATATACATTGATCCATTATACAAGATATGTTGTAGTGATGGATTCTAGGATGTCGCGTGAACTGTTTTCGTCGGCCAAAGAAATTCCCTGATATCTCTCAAGGCTAGATCTTGGACCCCTGGTTGTAGTTTCTTTCTTCTCCTTTATAAAATCATACAACCAACGTTTAACCTGTCAATTACTTCAAAGATAGGTTTCGTAGATGCCGCATTGGTTTTTATACGATTTTGTAATTAATTACACCATAAGGCGTTTCCCTTTGAAATCAACTTTCTTCTTGGATTACGTGTACATTTCTGAGCCTTCGATTTAAGTGTTAGACGATGAAAATAATCTTAGCCATCCGATTGATTAGAGCGGTATACGATGCGACCCATCGGATCGACAGTTGTCCTCGCTCTGGATTTGGTTTTAGGCTTGCTGTTCTCGGTGGTCTTCGTATTTTTCCTCTGCATATTTACTCCACTGGAAGATTCGTTAGTTGCATCGGGGAGACAAGAATTGCTGCTGAGCGAGGAAAGGGACAGAGATAGAGATCCCAGCACAGAGAATGCTTTCTCAGAGTGGTTGAATCACGGGAGGCAGCAGTGGAGGCCTTCCCCTTGAAATTCGTCGATTACTGTCCTTGCGAAGAAAACTTCTGAACACTCCAACCAGGTTAACATGGCAGCACTGTAAGTCACTACGTTGTTTGATTATATATTTAATTTATTATATCCAAACTTGTACCCAATTTACCAAAATATTTTTTGTGGCATTGTGTTGCTCCACTGCAGCTATGCAATTCCACCCGCTCTCACGTCCAAAAGGAGCCTCCTCCATTGTTTCATGGAACAACCAGGTGGGTAGCTAAATTTTTATCGTTACTGTATCTAAATCATCACTTCCTGTTGGAATGTGTATAGTATCATACTCTGTTTAGCGATTAAATACTAAAATTGATCTGGGGTTTGCAGATTGTATATCAGTGTGAAATGCCCATATGCCCAACGAGTTTGGAGTGCCAAGAACATCAAGGTTTTTATCATGCTGATCCCCTATTTTGTGTGGATAGTTCTTCAACTGATATAAGATACCATTATGCAATGATTGAAACGATTGAAAATAAAATGCAAGGTCTTAGTGAGATTCAGATAGTTACGATTGATTTGCAAGACAGACTAGCATGGTACAAGGAGAAAGTTTATCCTCCGAACAAGGTTGGCTCTTGTTTCTAAGTTTATCTAATTTTATTTTTCTTTTAGTTACTCAAGGGTAGTTGGATCCGCTATTTGGGTCATGGTCTAAATGCTATGTAATTAGGGTCTGTAGTGTAAAAACATTGTTATTAGTTTCTTATCTTGATCCAAGTATTTTTCCTCTGCATATTTACTCCACTGGGAGATTCGTTAGCTGCATCGGGGAGACAAGAATTGCTGCTAAGCGGGGGAAGGGACAGAGATGGAGATCCCCAGCATAGAGAACGCTTTCTCAGAGTGGTTGAATCAGGGGAGGCAGCAGTGGAGGCCTGCCCCTTGAAATCCCTCAGATTACAGTCCTTGCGAAGAAAACTTTTGAACACTCCAACCAGGTTAAGATGGAAGCATTGTAAGTCACTACATTGTTTGATTATATATTTAATTTATTATATCCAAACTTGTACCCAATTTACCAAAATATTTTCTGTGGCATCGTGTTGCTCCACTGCAGCTATGCAATTCCACTCGCTCACACATCCAAATCGGAGCCTCCTCCATTGTTTGATGGAACGACCAGGTGGTTAGCTAAATTTTTATCGTTATTGTATCTAAATCATCACTTTCTGTTGGAATGTATATAGTATCATGCTCTGTTTAGCGATTAAATACTAAAATTGATCTGGGGTTTGTAGATTGTATATCATTGTGACATGCCCATATCCCCAGCAAGTTTGGAGTGCAATGAGTTTTTGATCATCACGGTTTTATCCTTTTACAATTTGGGCATGGAATAAGAAAGACCAACGCAGATTTGGGATTGCTTTTAACATTCCTAGTCAGCTAGGAAGACCTATTTCTAGTGTGTTTTTGTGTGATCATCACTAATATTTCAAGCAAGGAACGTACAAAAATGGAAATGCCAAATGTCAAATGTTACAAAAGGGCCAAATCTCTGCAAGATGTAGAGAGGAACTAGAAAATAACTCACTATTTTCAAATTTTCAGGTTCCTTCTCTTGAGCACAATGGCAAGGTCACACGAGAGAGTCTGGATTTACTTGACTATCTCGAGAACAATTTTGAAGGACCTAAACTTTGTCCCACGATATGTGTTACCCTACCTGAATATTATTAACTTAGGTCATTAGTTAAATCAAAGTGTCTCAATGGTCAGGCACTTCGTATTTGTCAATTTTAGTTTATAATGTTGAAGCCGTTAGAGACCTTTTCAGGGAAGCAGGGTAGGTTTGGAACGTGAGCTGTAATACCTTTAGGAGTTATTGTCTGGCTTTAATACCAGAGTCTATGCTCTATAACTTTATTTCCATTAAACGGGATGCTACGAAAAAAGAGGCTGCAGATGAGTTACTGAAGTATACAGATACTTTTACAAAAAATGCATTCATCACATTGACCAAGCTGGATTCTGAGATTGCACAAGGAGTTGGTAAGAACAATTTTTCAGAAGCCATCTCATACATTTGAATAAGATGTCTTATATTCAATGGATTATGAAGAGTGTGGATTCTAGCATATAGATATCTCCCAAAAAGATGCATAGCATCTGTATAGAAAGGCCTTTTATAGCATAGACTATGATTTTCACTTTTAAGGCTCTCCCCACATCAGGTGCAGTGAGAAGCATCGTCACCTTCTTGGTCTTTTCCATATCCTTGCGCAAAAGCTGCCCAAGCTCATGCTGGCCCAAAACATTATCTATGTAAATAAAGGTGGGCACCTTCTAGCTGCCCATCCTCATGCTTCCTAATATCGAGAAAGGTCTCTCCATGTTTAATCAAATATTTGTAAATCATTATCTGCAACTCTATTTTATTTGGAATTGAATGATTGAATCTATATTTTCTAAGAGTTAAACTATAGAATGTTTACATCCTTCAATGTCAAGGAGTGAAACGACTGCATCTTGTCCTCTATTACCGGTACATACATTTTATTTCACTTGTACCATGGATAAACTTGTCTTCTATTGGGCAATACATTTTATTTCACTTGTACCATAGATAAACTTGTTCTCTATTCAGCAATGTCCACCAGTACTTTTTATTTGGCTTGTCTGATAGATAAACTGGGAAATCTCCACCACTACTTTTTATTTCCAAAATCTTCATTGACAAAGCCAATATTGAAGGGAATAAATCTGCACATTAAAACTGGAGAAAAGGTAGCAATTTGTGGCTCAGTGGGATCAGGGAAATCTGCTCTGCTATATACAATTCTTGGAGAAATCCCAAAAATTTAAGGAGATGTAAGTTGAACATTAACTACTCTTCTTGAGAAAAAGTAACCATTTCATAGTTCAACAAGATTGTAGACGCAACTTTTTTGCTTCTATATACATAAATTCTTCCATAAACTTTTTGATTGGACTACGTGCAGGTTGAAGTATATGGCAATGTTGCCTACGTGGCACAAATAGCTTGGATTCAGAGTGGTACTGTCAGAGATAACATACTCTATGGGAAACCACTGGAAAAAATTCAATATAAGAAGGCAATAAAAGCTTGTGCATTAGACAAGGATATAGAGAGTTTTGCTCATGGAGATATGACGAAGATTGGGGAGAGAGGATTGAATATGAGTGGAGGACAAAAACAGAGGATTCAGTTGGCTAGAGGAGTAAGTTTTGGGATTCTACCATATGACTGTACATCTTATTCAATTGGGTAGAATTTAGTTGGTTTTCCTTGTGGAATCCAGCATATAGATATCTCCCCAAAAGATGCATAGCGTTTGTATAGAAAGGCCTTTTATAGCATAGACTATGCTTTTCACGTTTAAGGCTCTCCCCACATCTATATCAGGTGCAATGAGAAGCATCGTCACCTTCTTGGCCTTTTCCATATCCTTGCCCAAACGCTGCCCAAGCTCACGCTGGCCCAAAACATTATCTCTGTAAATAAAGGCGGGCACCTTCTAGCTGCCCATCCTCATGCTTCCTAATATCGGGAAGGGTTTCTCCATGTTTAGTCAAATATTTGTAAATCAATCTCTACAACTCTATTTTATTTGGAATTGAAAGATTGAATCTATATTTTCTAAGAGTTAAACTATAGAATGTTTACATCCTTCAATGTCAAGTAGTGAAACGACTGCATCTGGTCCTCTATTACCAGTACATACATTTTATTTCGCTTGTACCATGGATAAACTTGTCCTCTATTGAGCAATACATTTTATTTCACTTGTACCATAGACAAACTTGTCCTCTATTTAGCAATGTCCACCAGTACTTTTTATTTGGCTTGCCTGATAGATAAACCTGGGCAATCTCCACCACTACTTTTTATTTCCAGAATCTTTATTTAAATCCAATATTGAAGGGAATAAATCTGCACGGGAGAAAAGGTAGCAATTTGTGGCTCAGTGGGATTAGGGAAATCTGCTCTGCTATATACAATTCTTGGAGAAATCCCAAAAAATTAAGGAGATGTAAGTTGAACATTAACTACTCTTCTTGAGCAAAAGTAACCATTTCATAGTTCAACAAGATTGTAGACGTAGCTTTTTTTCTTTCTATATACATAAATTATTCCATAAACTTTTTGATTGCACTACGTGCATTTTGAAGTATATGGCAATGTCGCCTACGTGGCACAAACAGCTTGGATTTAGAGTGGTACTATCAGAGAACATACTCTGTGGGAAACCAATGGACAAATTTCTATACAAGGAAGCAATAAAATCTTGTGCATTAGACAAGGATATAGAGAGTTTTTCTCGTGGAGATATGACGGAGATTAGGGAGAGAGGATTGAATATGAGTGGAGGACAAAAACAGAGGATTCAGTTGGCTAGAGCAGTAAGTTTTGGAATTCTGCCATATGACTGAACATCTTATTCAATTGGGTAGAATTTAGTTGGTTTTCCTTGTGGAATCCAACATATAGATATCTCCCCAAAAGATGCATAGCATCTGTATAGAAAGGCCTTTTACTGTGGCATCATGTTGCTTGACTATAGCTATGCAATTCCACCCGCTCTCACTTCCAAATTGGAGCCTCCTCCATTTTTTGATTGAATGACCAGGTGGGCAGCTAAATTTTTATCGTTACTGTAGCTAAATCATCACTTTCTGTTGGAATTTGTATAGTATCATACTCTGTCTAGCGATTAAATATTGAAATTGATCTGGGGTTTGCAAATTGTATATCAGTGTGACATGCCCATATGCCGAGCGAGTTTGGAGTGCCAGGAACATCAAGGTTTTTATCATGCTAATCCCCTATTTTGTGTGGGTAGTTCTTCTATTGATATAAGATATAATTATGTAATGACTGAAACGATCGAAAATAAAATGCAAGGTCTTAGTGAGATTCAGATAGTTACGATTGATTTGCAAGACAGACCAGCATGGTACAAGGAGAAAGTTTGTCCTCTCAACAAGGTTGGCTCTTGTTTCTATGTTTATCTAATTTTATTTTTCTTTTAGTTACTCAAGGGTAGTTGGATCCGCTATTTGGGTCATTGTTTGATAGCTATGTAATTAGGGCTTGTAGTGTAAAAACTTTGTTATTAGATTATCCTCCGAACAAGGTTGGCTCTTGTTTCTATGTTTATCTGATTTTATTTTTCTTTTAGTTACTCAAGGGTAGTTGGATTCGCTATTTGGGTCATGGTTTAATTGTTATTTAGTTAGGGCCTGTAGTGTAAAAACTTTGTTATTAGTTTCTTATCTTGATCCAAGTAGATGTAAAAGAGAAATTAGATGGGTTGGTCCTCGTTTTACCTTAGCTCAGGTAAAAGGGAACACACTTGCACATTAACAAGCAGTCAACCTTTTGTTAATTGATAGAGTATTCTATTTGGCTCAGTAGATTTGATCTATGACCAGGTAAATTGGGGTGGGGATCATAGGGTTATTGCATGAGCTGGATAAGGTTATTACCTTGCCAAATTTGGGGTCTATCTTGCCACAAACCAAAATCTTTTAATATATGTGCATTGTGCTGGCTACAAATTAGTATGTTGTCAGATGCAACATGAATTAATAAGTGATTTATGAGATAACATACTGTTGCTTAGGGTTCAGATGCAACTCCAAGCTTAAGATCCATACACTTCTCACTGTGTCCTGATAGGTTTGAAGCTTAGAGTTCAAATGCTACTTCAAGTTTATGAGCCATCCTCTCACTGTTGCTTGAGAGGCTACAATGAGTTTTTGATCATCACTGTTTTAGCCTTTTACAATTTGGGCATGGAATAAGAGAGACCAACACAGATTTGGGATTTCCTTTTAACATTCCTGGTCAGCTAGGAAGATCTACTTCTTATGTGTTTTTGTGTGATCATCAGTAATCTTTCAAGCAAGGAACGTGCAAAAATAGAAGTGCTAGATGTCAAATGTTACAAAAGGGCCAAATGTCTGCAAGATATAGAGTGGAACTCGCAAATAACTCACTATTTTCAATTTTTCAGGTTCCTTCTCTTGAGCACAATGGCAAGGTCACAGGAGAGAGTCTAGATTTACTTGAGTATCTCGAGAATAATTTTGAAGGACCTAAAATTTTTCCCACGGTATGTGTTACCCTACCTAAATATTTTTAATTTAGGTCATTAGCTAAATCAAAGTGTCTCAATGGTCAGACACTTGGTATTTGTCAATTTTAGTTTATAATGTTGAAGCTATTAGAGACTTTTTTAGGGAGGCGGGGTAGGGTTCGAACGTGAGCTATAATACCTTTAGGAGTTATTGTCTAGCTTTACTGCTAGAGTCTATGCTCTATAAATTTCTTTCCATTAAACAGGATGCTGCAAAAAAGAGGCTATATATGAGTTACTGAAGTATACAGATACTTTTACAAAAAATGCACTAATCGCTTTGACCAAGCCGGATTCTGAGACTGCACAAGAAGTTGGTAAGAACAATTTTTCAGAAGCCATCTCATACATTTGAATAAGATGTCTTATATTCAATGGATTATGAAGAGTGTGGATTCCAGCATATAGATATCTCCCCAAAAGATGCATAGCGTCTGTATAGAAAGACCTTTTATAGCATAGACTATGTTTTTCAATTTTAAGGCTCTCCCCACATCTATATCAGGTGCAGTGAGAAGCATCGTCACCCTCTTGGCCTTTTCCATATCCTTGCGCAAAAGCTGCCCAAGCTCACGCTGGCCCAAAATATTATCTATGTAAATAAAGGCAGGCACCTTCTAGCTGCCCATCCTCATGCTTCCTACTATCGGGAAAGGTCTCTCCAATATTTGTAAATCAATCTCTACAACACTATTTTCTTTGGAATTGAATGATTGAATCTATGTTTTCTAAGAGTTAAACTATAGAATGTTTACATCCTTCAATGTCAAGGAGTGAAATGACTGCATCTCGTCCTCTATTACCAGTACATACATTTTATTTCACTTGTACCATGGATAAACTTGTCCTCTATTGGGCAATACATTTTATTTCACTTGTACCATAGATAAACTTGTCCTCTATTGAGCAATGTCCACCAATACCTTTTATTTGGCTTGCCTGATAGATAAACCTAGGAAATTTCCACCGCTACTTTTTATTTCGAGAATCTTCATTGACAAAGCCAATATTGAAGGGAATAAATCTGCACATTAAAACTGGAGAAAAGGTAGCAATTTGTGGCTCAGTGGGATCAGGGAAATCTACTCTGCTATATAGAATTCTTGGAGAAATCCCAAAAAATTCAGGAGATGTAAGTTGAACATTAACTACTCTTCCTGAGAAAAAGTAACCACTTCATAGTCCAACAAGATTGTAGACGCAACTTTTTTGCTTTCTCTATACATAAATTCTTCCATAAACTTTTTGATTGGACTACGTGGAGGTTGAAGTATACGACAATGTTGCCTACGTGGCACAAAGAGCTTGGATTCGGAGTGGTACTCTCAGAGAACATACTCTATGGGAAACCAATTGAAAAAATTCAATATAAGAAGGCAATAAAAGCTTGTGCATTAGACAAGGATATAGAGAGTTTTTCTCATGGAGATATGACGGAGATTGGGGAGAGAGGATTGAATATGAGTGAAGGACAGAAACAGAGGATTCAGTTGGCTAGAGTAGTAAGTTTTGGAATTCTTCCATATCAGTGAACATCTTATTCAATTGTGTAGAATTTAGTTTGTTTTCCTTGTGGAATCCATCATATAAATATCTCCCCAAAAGATGCATAGCGTCTGTATAGAAAGGCCTTTTATAGCATAGACTATGCTTTTCACTTTTAAGGCTCTCCCCACATCTATATCAAGTGCAGTGAGAAGCATAGTCACCTTCTTGGCCTTTTCCATATCCTTGCGCAAAAGCTGCCCAAGCTCACGCTGGCCCAAAATATTATCTATGTAAATAAAGGCGGGCAGCTTCTAACTGCCCATCCTCATGCTTCCTACTATCGGGAAAGGTCTCTCCATGTTTAATCAAATATTTGTAAATCAATCTCTACAACTCTATTTTCTTTGGAATTGAATGATTGAATCTATATTTTCTAAGAGTTAAACTATAGAATGTTTACATCCTTCAATGTCAAGGAGTGAAATGACTGCACCTGTTCCTCTATTACCAGTACATACATTTTATTTCACTTGTACCATGGATAAACTTGTCCTCTATTGGGCAATACATTTTATTTCACTTGTACCATAGATAAACTTGTCCTCTATTGAGCAATGTCCACCAGTAATTTTTATTTGGCTTGCCTGATAGATAAACCTGAGCAATCTCCACCACTACTTTTTATTTCCAGAATCTTCATTGATAAAGCCAATATTGAAGGGAATAAATCTACACATTAAAACTGGAGAAAAGGTAGCAATTTGTGGCTCAGTGGGATGAGGGAAATATGCTATGCTATATACAATTCTTGGAGAAATCCCAAAAAATTCAGGAGATGTAAGTTGAACGGTAACTACTCTTCTTGAGCAAAAGTAACCATTTCATAGTTCAACAAGATTGTAGACGCAACTTTTTTGCCTTCTATATACATAAATTCTTCCATAAACTTTTTGATTGGACTACGTGCATGTTGAAGTATATGGAAATGTTGCCTACGTGGCACAAACAGCTTGGATTTAGAGTGGTATTGTCAGAGATAACATACTCTATGGGAAACCAATAGACAAAATTCAATACAAGAAGGCAATAAAAGCTTGTGCATTAGACAAGGATATAGAGAGTTTTGCTCATGGAGATATGACGGAGATTGGGGAGAGAGATTGAATATGAGTGGAGGACAAAAACAGAGGATTCAGTTGGCTAGAGCAGTACATAACGATGCTGACATTTATCTATTGGATGATCCCTTCAGTGCAGTCGATGCTCATACAACTTCAACTCTATCAAATAAGGAGGAGACATTACATAAGAGAGACTCCAAGACTTGCTAATATTGCTTGTCGTAGTATGAAAAATATGGTTTACATCTGTATCATATCTGTAAAGATCTTAGAATGAGATCCAGACATATTAATGTGAAAATTTCTGTGCATATTAAATATAAAAGATTTGAGTTTTGGGTTATCAAAGCTATAGATTGAGAACTACATGGATTGCTTGATAGGATGGCTCGTTCGATTTGTATATCAGGATTGCTAGCTTCTTTGTGGTGGTAGTGTGAGATCAATTGGGAATTTCTACTCATTTCATACTTCAAGAGGGAAATGAATTTCCGAACGATGGTGGTGATGAAGCAACCCAGCAAAAGCACAGAGAATAGCATAGTTGATTGAATAAAAAAATCAATTGTGTAAATACAAATAACACACCTTACAAAGTGATTTCTTCTTGAATGTTGATCAATATGAATGATTTTCCTTTCACAGTTCTTTTGTTTTGATTCTTTATGAATAGGAATTGATTCATTCAACTAAAATTGGTATTGTTGATTTTGATGGTACTTCTGTTCTCCAGCTTCATGATTGGGTGTTGTGCCGAATTTACAAGAAAAATGGTCATTCTCAGAGAGTACAAGGGGTAGAACGAGATGAATCACCAAGTGCAGATGAAGTGATGGCTTCTTTGCCTGATACCGATCAGCAAAACAAACTGCAACTACCCAAAATTATCTCTTTCAGTGGGTTGTTGGAGAGTGACGATCCTTTCATAGATGGTTTTTTAAACGATGAAGCCATGGATGGCAATGAAAACAGCAGCAGACTACCTCAAGTCCAGTCCTCCAACCTCTCTCATAACAATTTCAACAATAACAATGACAACAATAGCGATTGCCGATATGAAGTTGTCCCAAAACAAGAAGAATTAGTAGTGGAGAATGACAACAAAATAAATTCTCTCAAGAGGACCCTCTCCTTAGCATATGGGCACGATGAAACCAAGCCTACAAAGAGATTAAACAACATGCAGAACAACTATAGCTACAACGTCAACAATAATGTTTCAGCGTTGCTTAATTCAATGCAGCCCAATCAAACTTTCCAACAACATAATTTTAGACTTCCCTACATTTAGAACATGCATTGGACCACCTAAGCAAACAAAAAAAAAAAAAAAATTCAACAGCTGCAAAGCCACTGACGTTTGACACACAGACAATATATCTAGGACAATGATTTGATCTTTATCGAGTTTAAATTTCATAAAAACAATGTATGAAACAACTAAATTCCCCCATTTCACAATTAGTATAACAGCACATGCATGAACACCATAACATTAGAAAACTAGCACACCATGAATTGGGCAATGGAATGAAAACATACATGACAGTCTTCATCCCTCCTGATCATATTGACATGTACTGGAACCCTCCTATCTGCTGGCTCCAATTCTTTAGGGCATTCAGACTTCTGGATACTCTGCAGAAAAACAATTCAATGCCTATAAAAAAAATTGCAGTGTAGCATGAAAATCATATTATGCTTGTTTAAACTAACATAATATGCAACTTTCATCATAAAAATAAAAATGCTAGCACATACTAATTCACATAGCATTACCATTTAGAATAACCATAATTGTGCAAAAGTCATAACTGGCACAAATGTCGCTTGAATGAAAATAACGCTGAAGCACAATTCCCATTCTAAAATCTAATTTCTACATCCCTGTAATAAAAGTGGCATCATATAGAATGCTTCAAGATAGGTCGGTAATTAGCTAAGTAATTAGACTATTTAGAGGCCATGATGGATGAAAGTTGTATATATTATTATTCTCCAAGGACCATGGAGCTAACTGAAATCCATTTTTATATGATTTGTGACACAGGCAAAGTTAGTCAATATTACCATACTAGCTGAAAATAGAGTTTCAAATAACAATGTGATATGGTTTAAGGTCTTCATATCACACCAGAGTTTGAATCGAACATTGAGGCTTATGATAAATACAACAAACTGTATCTTCGCACATTGTTTGATTTCTCCACTGGATTTGGTTTTGCAAGGATCATAAAAACAATGTATGAAACAACTAAATTCCCCCATTTCACAATTCGTATAACAACACATGCATGAACACCATAACCTTAGAAAAACTAGCACGCCAATACAGATCTCCTTCAACTACATAATTTTATGATAAGTAATTGTGTCCTTACATTCGAGCTCCATATCTTCAACTACTAATATTGCTCTTCCACATGAGGTCCAAAGGAAATCTGCATTCATTTGGTTCCAAAGTTGGAAGAGCTTCAAAATCATTGTCTAAAAGCTATATCTTCTATTTTAATCTTCTCCTTCTCTGTTTTTTTGGGTAGTACCAATGGAGATATGAGCAAGAGATGTCTCTGTGTACGATGTTGCCATGGAATATAATAGGCATAGGAACAGTGTGGGCTAGAGGACAATACAGAGCTCCTTCATGAGCCCAAGCATTTGTTTTCACCTCCTTATCAACCACCTGTAGCTTCTCTACGTCATAAGGAATATATGTTGGTAGGGATTCAGTTCATCACAATGTGACATGGTTTAAGGTCTTCATATTTCTAGGCAAATACATTAGAATGCTGTTTGAAAAGATTAACATACCTCTTCTTAAAATTTTGTATATCGATATGGATACCCAGTTGTTGTTCGCGTGAATTCATTTGTTTAACTTCACCTTCAACTAGGCAATCTTTAAGGTATCTAAACAAGTTCAATGGATATGTATGACTACTTTTATTCCATTTCATAGCCACTTTAACCCTCGAATTGGGTTTTCGGCATGGCTTCCTCAATTCAAACTCATTATCATCGGCCCTTGCTTTCAAAAAAGCCCATTCACATTTCAATATTCTTCCACACACTATGCCTTACGGCGTTTCCTTTGCAACATTAGGTGAAAATGCTAGTTATTATTTTTAAGAGAGAATCAGTCTATGGAAGAGTCAATAAGAGGGAAGGTATCTCTAGAGGGATTTACTAAGAAAAAAAACAGTGATTTGAAGAGTTACTACCTAAGAGGGAAGTGGAGCATGAGATTTAGTTATTGTCAGAATCCCCATTTCCAACCATTAGGATGTACAAGAAGTTTTTTATAAAAGAAAGTGAGGTGAAGAAATAATCACAATAACACATGGAATAGGGTGTCATTCGGCTGAGTACATCACCATGTGGGTCACTCATCATCATTGTACAAAAGAAGGATGAGACTTGGTGGATGTGTATAGATTACAGGCCATTATAAAATTCATGCTCGGGAATATGTACCTCATGCCTAGGATAGATGACCTGTTGGATCAATTATAGCAAGAAAACTACTTCACCAACCTAGACTTAAATTATGCTTAACACTAGGTTCAATCCAAAGAAGAAGATACATGGAAGATTGTCTTCAAAACCAGACAAGTTTTGTATGAGTTGTTAGTCATGTCATTTGGCGTATGTAATGCACCAACTAAAATTATGAGAATGATGAATGATGTACTATTCCATTTTATAGATTCATTTTTTATTATCTATTTGGATGATATACTAGGATATAGAGTTATCTGGGAGGAGAACATATCACATTTAATGTAGGTGCTAGAGACATTAAAGAGGCACCAACTACTAGTAAATCTCAAGAGTGTGAGTTTGCACGTTAGTGTTTGGTGTATCTAGGGTATGTGATAAGTGGAGGAGATATGAAGATAGATCCTACCAAGATGGATGCCATCATTAAATGGTCAGTGCCTACTAATGTTTTTTAGGTTAGGAGTTTCATTGGGACAACACAAAACATTATAAAATTCATAGCCTCATTTTCAACGATAGCAACACCACTCCATGCCATAGAAACAAGTCACAAGAGTTTCGAGTGGGGAAAGGGTCAAAATAGGTCTTTTGAGGAGCTAAAGAAGAATATCAGTTAAACACTATTTATAGAATTACCAAAACTTGTATCAACCCTTTGAACTAGATACATATGTGAGTGTGTATGTTATCAAAGCAGTCTTGGTGTAAGGAGGAAGGCATGTGTACTACAATTTTGAAGTATTTTATGGGGTAGTTCTTAACTACCCTACCTATCATAAGGAGATATATTCCTTGGTGCAAGTTGTGAATAATCAGAAGAATTATTTGATGGGGAATGAGATAGTAATCCCTACAATTAACTAGCCACTATAGTACCTACAAGCCCAAAGTAAGCTACAACAAAATAAGAATTACAAGTGGATGGGGTTTCTATAGTAGTTTCATTTGTGATCAATTACAAGAAGGGAAACACCAACAAGTTGGCTAACATGATTTCAAGGCCACCCATATAAAATATCACAATTCAGGGACTCTTATTCACATAGATTCATTCACTTGTGATGCATATAGAGAGGCATATTCATACAGTGACTACTTCAAAAAGGTGTTTTAGCAGTTGCAAAGTTAGACTTGATATGAACTTAAACATGATTGCAAAAAATTACAGATATAACCATAAATACATAGACACATTAGAAATAACACTTCATTTCATTAATATCAAACACTGAAATAAGCTTACAAACAGAATAGAAATAAACTAGCTTGAGCGATGGTAGCTTATCTCTGAGAAGAGATGTGGCAGCTACATGCCTCCCAACTGTGTTACGATGAGGCTTGAAGGTCTATTTATTAATGAGAAACAATGGAAAACCCTAAACATCCAAAAACCTAACGCTAGGAGATGAAGTGACAAAATTATAGGCCCTGTTTGGGTAAATTGGTACATCAACTTTCTGGGGTCATAAATTTGGCATACGATCTCTGTTTGATGTGCACAATACCTTGTTAGAAATATATATCCAAAGAATCCAACTTTTTCATGGAAAAAATAAGTCAATGAGACATGTTTGCACTGGTTTTCCCCAAAAACGTTGTTTAGGGCCTCAAAATGTCTCTGAAAAGCCAAGACTCGAAAAACTACCAAAAATAGTAAACTATGCTGCAATTAAGGAAACAGAAAAACTGAAAGAGACAGTGGTGGGGGTCCAAGTGGAATAGGCGGGTGGCCACCAAAATCCACCTAGATTAGTCCTCCCCCCTTAGGAGGAAATGTTCCCCATTGCATTGAGTGCCTCCATGAGATGGGGAAACTTCTGTTGAACTTGGTCGTTGGTGAGCCACTTCCCTTGGTGCAAGAGTTAGACAGCTTTGAAAACTTGATATAGTTGGATCTTATGCTGGTGAGTGTTCTTAATATGTGTGTCCATAATCCGAACAGTTGCATCCTAGTCCATGCAGTCAGGGTTTGACTCTGTTGGTGTGATATGTTCTTCAATATATGATTTGTTGAGTAATGGTGGGAAGTATGGTTGAAGGAAGTCCACATTGAACATTGGGTGCAGGCCAAGGAATTTGGGAATGATGAGCTCAAAAAAATTATCTCCCACAACCTTGGTAATGGTGTAATGACCATATCGGAGTGATATGATCTTCTGATGGGCTCCGGTAAGGTGTTCTTTCTACATAGACAACTAAACTTTTTCACCCACCTCAAACTTGTGTGGAACTGTTATGAAACCAACTCTGGAAAAGATAGAAAAGATAGATCAACGCCTTCGAATTCAGCCTCTTCGAGGGGGCAACCTCCTTTACATTACATAAATGAAAAATTCTTGGATCATACAAATGAAAAGACCTCATTTCTATATATAGGCGTCTAAGGGGTCATAACATAAT
>APFE031545228.1:0-10113 GCA_000404065.3 Pinus taeda | reverse complement strand
ACTCTATTAACTCATAATAATTAATATTAAATCACTTCATTAACTCATAATAAATAATTAAAAGGTCGCCTGGAGAACTACTCTTCTTGCAACTCTCAATTAGATTTAGTGTTCAAATTCTACGGTCTTATGCAAAATACACACAACTCATATAAAAAAATCCAATTCTGCCCATTGTTTTGGCATAATAAGCTTTCAAATTATTACTCCATGCAGTTAGCGCTTGATCTGCGTCCTCACTGCCATATTCGGATTCTTCACAGCCAAGCTCATCATGGCTTCACCATAAACCGTTCCATTGATCTCTGCTATGAAGACTCCGACTATGGGACTGAGTGCGCTAAGCTTCAAATCCAACCTCTCATTAATGTCTCTACAACAACAAATCGACTGTAGGGCGCTTACAACTCATGGCAATGGATTGTATCGTCTGATTGCATAGTGGGGCTGAGCTTCAATGTCTCAGCCAATCCAATCTCTCATTGCATAAGGGGCAATGGATTTGCATAGTGGGACTGAGCTTCAAATCCAATCTCTAATTGCATGGTGGGCAATAGGTTGTACCTTTTAAATTCATTCAATCTCTTTGGATTCTAACGGCATCACGTAACGTATCTGTTATTCGATGGAGTTCACAGTTAAGTACGAATCTGAACTATACTATAAATATCGTTGTTCGCAACTTAATTGCAATCTATAACTATAATAATCCTCAGTTCTCTCTTAGATAGAGTACAGTTGACTGTAAATAGTTTTCAGTTGACTTTTTTAGTTACTATCGGCGCCGATTTAACTTTAAGGGTATCAAAGTTTGCTGGGCGACTGGGCGGGTGCGCACGACGGGACCGTGGCGAACGGGTGTGCGATGGCTCCGTCGCACAAAATGCGACATTACTCCGAACAGGTTTGCGGCGATAAGCGTGCGACTTCGAAATATGACCGAGCGTTGAGCAAACTTATATGGCGTGAGGAGAGGCTTGCATATGGCAAGGCCGACAGCCATGATAAGGTTTTAGGGCGCGTTTGTCGTGGAATTGGGGGTTGGCCAAGGGGCGACCACCCCCACACACAATCACGCTTGGAACCTATAAACAAGTGAGCGTGTGAGCTCATTTCACCAACGAAGATCATCGCATATCTTCACAACACAAGTGGAAACTGCGCACAAGGAAGGAAGTGCGCATTTCTCATGCGCACTTGCGTTGAAGACTTGGACGATTGCCTAGATAAATATACTCATGCATAATTGGTATGTGTAAGTCATTCTTGTGCTTATAGATAACACCACATTTACGTATATGAGCTAAATGATTTAACAATTTAAAAGGGTTAGAAGTAACCGCACAAATTTTTTCATGCAAGTAGTAACTAAACAGAATGGTGGAGAACTTCAGTACATCTACTATAGTTTAAAAATAATTTCCTTTATATATGAAACATATAGATCCATTATCACAGGCATTCATTGCTACCAGGTTTATCAAATTAAATAAGAGGTAAGATTAGAGGAAAGATTTAGTAGATTATGAGCCACAATTAGGAAATTTTTCATCTAGCGAAAGCTGAATAAGAAATTTGAATTTCACGTCCTTGAAATTTCAAATACACAGGGAATCAACTGGTTCAAGTTTAAATAAAGTAAATATTCATGCCATATTTACATTCACTCCTTGTTGAATATTATAAGCCAACCAAAAATGGATCTTGCCTCCGCCCTTCCTGCAATTGCACATCGCTGGCCTCTGGCCTCATTTCTTCATCTAGACATGATGAAGCCTTCTCTTGGAGGATAGTGGAAGCCAATGTCTCCCTTGCCAAGAATAGGCATGATGGTGGAAGTGAAAAGAATAACTAAAAATACTGCTACTCTTGAACCCTATACTCTTCCTTTTTTATTAATGAATTTGAAATGTGGCTATAAGAAGTGCACGAACCACACAAAGGAAAAAGGAGAAGGATGCATGATTGAGCTTGCAGTGAATCTTCTTTATAGAGAGGGTGTTGCTTTTATAGTAACCTTTTTCTCAATTTGGTTATTGGCATGACTTAGAAATCTTATAGCTTATCCACTCTTTCCTCTTTAAATAACAATAAAAGCCACTGCCCATGTTAGCAAGGTTTATATGTCATTAGTGGTTAGATAAGGATTATAGACATGTCTTACTCCATTAATCTAGATCCTCATCCTATCCATATCTTTTTTTAGAATAACAGTGTGTTATGTGATAGCTTTTATCAACATGTCCGTAGATCACATTTCTAGATCCATAAACCAGAAAGTTGGCTTTTAATAGTGCTATTGCTTGGATGCATTCCTTAAACTTACAACCATGGTTTTCTCTGAAAAAAATATACGACAACTTTCCCATGCCTCATATTTGCAATAGCATAAACATACATGCAACTTTTTTATTGTTTATAACAGTGTTTGGGATTTCTCTCATTTCTAATATTTGGATGGTGCTATTGCCTTACCCGCCGGCCATCATTCCATTTGTGAAAACTTCTAATTGAAATAATCATTGCTCTCTCTCCTTTCGCTACTTTTCTCATGCCTAGTCGGGACAATTATCAACTCTCCAGGCGGCGGGTGACAAGGGATGACCTTCATATGACGAGCCATGTGGATTTTCCCTGTAGTAGTTTAATAGGCCGGATTGTAAACTAAGAGTTCGAGTGCCTCACCCCCTTCTCAATTTACATCTCTACCCCTCTTATACTATGATTGATATCAAAGTCATCGATCTCTCCTAGATATGCCTGTGGGCTTGTCAGAATCTAGCTTCAAAATAACATTGGTTCTCCATTAATGGAGACTCCCCATGTTTCAGCCGATATTTAAGCTAAGTACCAAATCAGTCCAATATCACGGCAATTTTTGCCTTCGAGCACTAAGACAAGCACATGAAAAACTTTTGCAGGAGGTCATAATTTGGAGTTTGAAACACCAAAAGTCCTAAGTTCGTCAACAACATAATATGAGGAAAGGGGCTAGAGGGATAAATACGCCATCGAAATCATACCACATTTTTATACACGTAACAGAAATGTTATTCAACAAACTAGTTATGCCGTTCCTTTTTATTGTTGACCAATTCTGGTAGAACATACTTCAGATTTAGTACATGAATCTTGGAGCCTTACTAGACTAGTTTCTTCACTTCAAATGATGAAAGAATGATAACATCATTAAATCCTCATTGGATAAGGATCACTCTTCTATTTATCCATAAAACCCATCGGTCTTTATGTGATTTAATATCATCATAATATTTTATATGGAGTGGATTTGAATGTCAATGCTTCCACACTCCCATCATGCATAAGTCACTATGCACAGTTATACCATAATTTAATCAATTTGAGATCCTTATTTTATAAGGACCATATAATAACATGTTATATACATAGTAAATTATATATTTTATCGGCTCCTAGCCGAAGATCTTGCCAAGGATCAACTCTCCTCAATTGATCAATGCACTGGGTATTTAATACCCTCTTTCATGATTTAGTTACCATTAGCGACATCTTGCTTTATGGATTTTTCCATTTTCCTAGGTATTTTATGGCAAATCTCATCTTTATCTCCCACCACTCTTTTCCACATAAAATCTTGCCTTTCTCTCCCGCAAATATTTTATATCTGATGGATATTTATCTCCCATCCATCCAATGGATATCCAATCCATCCAAGCTTATCTAGAATCACATCTATAATATTATCTTGAAAGATTCATCCCTATCCCATTCCTCATGGGATTTAGAAAGCATCTTCTCTCGCTTGGTACTCCACCCTCCAAGTGATTTATTTTATTAATTTATTTAACAACACATTTAAAACCCAAGGAAGGATATCACACGTAGATTTAACTTAGCTTAGGTTTACAATAATTTAGTACACAAGGGAGTCGTGTTACAAGTAGCATACACATATCTTTACGCAGAAACCCTTAAAGGGAATAAATCACATTTGTTAGTATGTAGATCAAATGTCACCACTTGGATTGCATCGAGTTTTTAGTAAGTACCCTAGGAAGTGTGACCTCCATAATGTGCTTTGTTAGCCCTAACTGGTAGGAAGCACCAAATCCATATAAATAGATTATTGTTTTTTGGCCTCCCCTAACAATGCTGGAACCTATGGACCTCATTGCTATGTTCAATGGGCTGTGAAAACCGCGATTCGCTCCAGAAAACCAAAGGCGATGGGAACGAAAAAAAAAACCAGTGTTGGAAGCTATGGATCTCACTCCCATGTTCGATGCGCTGATCTATGATCATTCACACCAGACAGCCCCGATTCGCTCCAGAAAAACTCGTAGATCATTCGTGCCAGGAAACCCCGATTCGCTCCAGAAAACCTCGATTTCGAATAAGAAAAAAGGTGGAATGAGGGGAATTGGGAGGATAACTAGAAAAAATGCGGTGGGAATGAAAAAGGGCCAGTGCCGGAACCTATGGATCTCGCTCCATCTTCAATATGCTGACCATAGAACATTCGCTCTGGGAAAACCCCGATTTGGAATAGGAAAAAATGTGGAAGGAGGGGACTTGGGAGGACAACCAAAAATAGAAAAAGATGCAGTGGGAACGAAAAAGGGCCAGCAATACTAGATCTTCCATAAATTGAAGCTATTGGTGGCAAGAGAGAAAGAAAGTTCGCGGGTCAGGGAGGCAGTGCAACAAATATGTGCGGCTTTTAAAGACGCAACACAAAGGTTAGTTGATCCGTCTGAACTTACGCTCACCAACTTTGACATTGTCCGCGCTGTTTATACACATTATGTGAACAACGGATGGAATCCCCTAAACTTTTTGTGCGTAGGGTTATTTTTTAGTATTTTTAATGAATGGACTATTATGAGCCCTAACTCTCTATTGCCAGATTAGCATTATTTTATCCTAGGGCAGAGGAATTGTAGACATTCTGTTAGCTAGCCACTTCTAACCGAAGAAATTTGTGATTATCTGAGACAGTTATTGTATCCGTTAACATTGGAAAATACCTTGGAACCTTTAGCCTCCCATTAGACATAGTTACTGGTTGGTTCTTTAGGCTTTGTCTCTAGAAAATCTGTCACAGTTGGCATCATATAGTGAAGGTCAAGCACCTGGGGAATGCAGTGAAGAGGAACTTTTAGTTCTAAATGATGTTCAGCAAAGTCACATCTCATTGGTTAATGGTGAAGCTCAAGAAGATGAATTGAGTGATCCCAAAACTAGCGAAGGATTTCATGACTTTGTATATCAAAGAAAGGAGCATTATGAACTTACTTCAATGGCTGAAACATAGGATGTTGAAGAAACTATATTTCAGAAGCAAAATGATGGCTCTCCTGATGCAATTTGCATGAAAGTGAGAAATCCTGAATATGTAGATATGTCCAACGAACTTCAAGGAACATATGAGAACATTCAAGCTTCAAAGGATGAAGTGCATCAAGACAACTTTTCAGACAATGGAAATGAGTTTTATAACCTCAATGAGTTGTATGGTTCAACTCCTCAAAACGAGGAAGATGTAATTGAGCAGATCACCAAGAATGTTCAAATTCCCTTAACAGATAGTGATCAAGTAGAACGTGGATATTACAATGTAGCTCTAGAAGAAAATGCAGTTGATGAAGCATATCAAGAAAGCATTAGTATTGTTGATGGCATAACCAATGCAAGTCCAATTAAAAAAATATTGTTTGATATGGAAAGCCATGGAAAACATGAGGGATTCATTGCCCCTAAAAAAATTGAGGGAAAAGAGGATGACCAGGAAGAACAATCTATATAGAACGGAGCTGAAGAGACACAACCCAGCTACTAATGATTTGCTGCAATAATTATAGAACAAATTAAACGAGTGAAGCTTCAAGATAATAATGATATGTTCCCTTGTTCAGGGATAATTGATTCTATTCTTGAAACAGAAGCAGACATTTCAATCTATTTTGTGGACTGTAAGAATGTGTTCCCTCATGAAGATATGTATGATTTTGTTCCAGTTAAATGATGGATTGTCTCAGTAATGATAGTACTGTTGTGTTGTTCCCTCTGATGTAATGACTCTGGTTACAAAGTTTGTAGGTTTTTTTACATGACTCTCACCACCAGAAGTCTCTCGCTCTAAATATTCATTGTTCTTAATGGACCTTGTTATTGCTCTCAGTTACAGTCTCCCATCTCTTGTATACTACATTGTACATTGTTCATCCATTCATTAATGATCCCATTGACATAGAGACATTGTTCCTCTGCGACCTAGTAGGCTTCACTGCAAATATGTGTCTCATTGTCCTCTGTATATATATAGATGTGTCTTTGTCTCTACATATTTCATATGGTCACGATGTACAAGACTTTGTTCCTGTGCATTATGTATAACATTAACACACAGGTCGATTGACATGTTCCTCTACAACAAAGTCAGTTTGAATGAATGGCATCAATCTACATTGCTTCTCTGCGACATATTTTGGCACTGATGCATAGTTAATATGGAATCGATACTCCATATATATGTAATCTAACCAATAGCATCAAATGGCATCATATTATATGACCATGGAAATAAATCCTAATGAAGACTGTAATCTTACAGTGACCAACATAAATAAACATGTTGAATTTATGATCCATAAGGCATTGTTGAGTATTTTTTAAGTGACAAGACACCATTGCTGAGAATTCGTTGTTTATATGAAATCTAACCAATAGCATCAAATGGCATCATCTTATATGACCATGGAAAGAACTCCTAATCAAGGCTGCAATTTTACAGAGACTAGCATAAATAAACTTGTTGAATTTAGGATCCACAAGGAACTGTTGAGTTTTTTTTTTTTAAGTGACAAGACACCATTGTTGACAATTCGTTGTTTAGATTCAAGTCTAGGGAAAATAGTTGGCATAGTAAGAAAAGATATGTTGCTCCCTCAGAACTCACTGATACTTCTCACTGGAACTAGCTAGTAAGGTGCCTATGAAGAACTGAAAGGAACAAATCTCTATGATACCAAAGATCATCTAACTTCACTTCTAATGAATGTCAGACTTTTGTGGTGTCTTCAATCTCCATAATAAGTCGAGGAGTATCCACCGATCTTCATTCTCTGAAGCATTGATCTATCTCATTGGTATAATTTCCTTTGCCTATTTTCAATATCATAATCAAGGAAGAGCATATGCATGGGCAGATTGTTCTGGCAGTCAGTGATATTGTTGACATCCACTATCTATACTATTAGCATTTCAAAATCAAAACTATCTTCTACACTTGGGGTTTCAGTCGAAGCAGGGTTTCAAATCATAACCCTACAAAAAGTTTTGAATAACAGTAAGAAGATCTTCATCAAGTTTGAGCTTTATCTAGCAGCAGGGCTGCTCCATTTCAGTAGTATGAATGACTTGTTTCAAGTATGGTAATAAGGATGACCATGAAGAACAATATATACAGAATGGAGCTGAAGAGACACAAGAATTCAAAGTTGGAGAAAATATACGACTTGTGAAAGTAGACACAGTTTCCAGCAACCAAGAACCTTCTAACATGGATACTCCATTGAAGATGCGTATGCTTACAGAAGGCCTTGATATGTCTTCTTGGTTGAATTATTCTTTTGGTATTGGACTTTAGTGATCCATTAGATAAGCCAAATCTTATGGAGAGTAATGATACATTATTTTGTTCAGGTATTCATGATTCTCTTCCAGAAAATATCTCAGAGATTGTTACAGAAGCTGCCTGCAAGCAGGATCATTATTGATTGGATAATCCTTTGAAGACCTGTGAGGTTACAGAGGGATATAATATAGCTGCGGAAAAGAATGAAGTTGGAGATGGAGCATGCCAGGAAAGAATTTTTATTGTTGATGGCATAATTGCTGCAAGTCCAATTAGAGAACAGTTGTTTGATATGGACAACAACAAAAAACATGAGGGATTCATTGACATTGCCAAAATTGAGGGAAACAATGGCCACGAAGCTGGAAAGACCCAAAATTTCAAAGTTGGAGAAAATATACAGATTGTGGTGAGCAAGCAGGAACCATCCCAATTGGATTCTCTGTTGAGGATCCATGAGGTTACGGCGGGATATAATATATCAACTTGTTTAAGAACCTTATTTGGCCTGGACTATAGAATTCCATCCAAAAATTCAGAACTTAGAAAAAGTTACAATATATCCCCTTGTTTAAGTATGAATGAATCTCTTCTAGAAGACAAGGATGTGTGCAATCAACGACTTTTCCTGGATAAGCCATTGAAGAGGCTTGAACATGCTGAGGGGCCAGAATATGATACCCCAGTGAAAAAGCTTGAGCTTATAGAAAATGATGTGACATCAGAGACTAAATATTTGTCACTGCATGTCCTACTTGGAGACCATATGTGTGTCATGGAGAGGGATGCTATGGTTTTGGAAGGGACAGAGCATTTTGAAAGTATTCTTCTTACAAAAAATTATGTGGAGTCTGGAGGAGTAGCTGAAGATTCTACTAGTTTGGCTGATATGAATGTTCCTAGTAAAGGGGATTCAAAAAGAACCAAATTGTAGACAGAATACTGACTTTGAGAAATAGATTGCAAACTTTTCAATTGGACTTATAGGGACAACTTCCAGAGTCATTCTATGCTACACCTTCCAGAAGGAAGATGAATTGAAAACTTAATGGAAGCACAAAGATAACCATAGATACCATTTCTGTTTACAAGCCAAGGCAATCCATAGGAAGTGATGAGGCTATGCACATTTCATTAAAAGAGAGTCGTGATGGGCTAGTGGGACAACTTAGCTTATGGAAGCTATAGAATCTACACAAAGAAAATGAAACATCAGCAAAGGATTCTGAAAAGGTAAGCTAAATTATGTATTAACTTCATATTTTTCCATCTTCTTTGTCATATTCATCTTAAGGAACATAGTACACAGTTGGTGCACTGTATGCGTGACATTTTTTCATTTTTTCTTTTCAGGAGATAAGTAAACAATTTGTTTCACAGAATATGTCCTCACCTACACTGGAACAAAGGATGGAATCCTTCGACACACCACTGAAGACACTTGGAGATACTGAGGGCCATGATATATCTCCTTGCTTGTACACATTATTTGGACCAAAATGTACTACGCCATTGACAAATCATGATCTTACATAAGATAATGATAAGGTTGTTACTGGCACACCATTTGAAAATGCTCTGCAGCCTCCGTTAGTGACTGAATCAGGGGGAGTTGACAATTTTTGCAATGAATTGCCATGGTTAGTTTATGTATCCCATGAAAATAGGCCTGGTTTCCAACACCACAAGAAAGCCGAAGCAATGAATGCATTAGTATATTCCTAGCTATGTACACATCTCTCTTTTTCTGTTGATTTCCTCATATGAAATTCATTAATTATTATGCTGATGCTGATGATTGTTATCAATTGCTCCACTTAGGTTCGAGTGTCTGTTGTCCTCACAAATGGCCTCTTTCAGTTGAACCTTGATTGTGAACAATATACAAACAACATCAACGCTATTTGTGAGGCAATGTGTTTTCTAATGGATCCAGTTCTTGGGAAGAAAACTTGCTATGTACTGTTTTCTCAGAGATCGACGCTTGGAGTTTTTAACTCAAGTCGGTTGACTCACAATGTCCATCACATACAAGTAATGAAGGAGGTTGGTGGAGGTACAAACATTCGAATCCTGACGGCTAAGAAACCTGCCTGTCCAATAGAGACAATTGTTTACCAAGATGGCCTTTTAAACTATAATTGGCCACCTTTCCAATAATTTGTTGTTATCTCTTCGTGCATTGAATGTTCCGACGTGGAGATCAAGCGCAACCAGTCTGAAAAACCATTGGAGTTGGGGGCTCTTTGACTACAGTTTGATTGGTTGACATCAAAAACATTGCTACCAACAAAGGTAAGGGGAAGAAGCCCATTAAAGCTAAAGAAGAGATTGAGAAATTGATCCTAGGTGTTCGCTTACACTGGAAATATGTGGTTAGGTTCTGAAAGTGCATGCTATTTGTAAGATTGGTGTAATGAAAGGAAGGGTAAGGAGGGTATAGCCAAAATAATTGATAGGTTTCTGGTGGACACAAAATTAGGCTATACCTACCT
>APFE031545225.1:0-11998 GCA_000404065.3 Pinus taeda | reverse complement strand
AAACCAAGAAAATATGTCAGCTCACCAAGCAGGGACATTTCAAATTCTTTCTGCATCACCAAAGCAAAGTTTTGACTCATGGCTTCTTCATTACTACCAAAGATGATATCATCAACATACACAACAAGTATTAACAATTTATCATTATAAATTTTCATATATAGATTGCTATCTGTTTATCCTTTTGAAAAACCTTGTTGATGGAGGTATTTGTCCAGATGATAATATCAAGCCCTTGGAGCCTGTTTAAGACCATAGAGTGCCTTCTTAAGTTTGCATACAAGTTTTGGATCATTTCCAAGGATGAATCCATCTGGTTGCTTAATATACACTTCTTCTTCTAGGTCTCCAATTAAAAAGGCAAATTTCACATCCATTTGATATACTTTGAAGTTCTGAAAGCTAGAAAGAGCAAGGAACATTCTTATGGATTCGAGTCTAACAACCGGTGCAAAAGTTTCTTCAAAGTCTATACCTTCTTGTTGAGCATATCCTTTACACACAAGTCTAGCCTTATTTCTAATAACATCTCCATTTTCGTTCAGCTTGTTTTTGAATATCCATTTGGTCCCTATGAAATTCTTATCATTAGGTCTAGGAACCAACTCCCAAGTGTTATTCTTTTCAATCTGCTCAAGTTCTTCATTCATGGCCTTGACCCAACATTCATCTTTGCATGCTTCACTTACATTTCGTGGTTCAGCGGAGGAGAGTAATGCTAGATAGCTTGAAGCTTTTGTTATAGTTCTTCTTGTTTGAACACCTACCTCTTTTTGCCCCAAAATTTAAGTCTCTGGATGGTTCTTCGAAACATACCTGGATGGAGTCTTTTCTTCTATTCTTATCTGTTCTTCTGGTGCCTCATACATTTCTTCTTCAGTATTATTCTGGTCTGATGTTGAAGGATAGTCCTCTTCATCTTCAAAATCTTCAGTTTTTATCCGTTTTGAATTATTTCCTTCTTCATCAACCACCACATCAATACTTTCAACAATTTTTCCAAGTCTTTTATTGTAACACTTATATCCTTTACTTTGCGAAGAGTAACCAAGGAGAATGCCTTCATCTGCTCTAGGTTTAAACTTGCCAAGATTTTCATCAGTCCTTTTGATTTAACATTTGCTTCCAAAACCCTTGAAGTATTTTATTGTAGGAGTCTTACCATACCAAATTTCATGAGGTGTTTGAGTGTTGTTTACCCGAATGTTTGTTTTGTTGAGAATAGTAACGACAGCAATTGCAGCTTCACCCTAGAAGGTTGCAAGGGTTCCATATTCATCAAGCATAACATGAGCCATTTGTTGAACTGTTCTATTCATCCTTTCCACTACTCCATTTTGCTGAGGGGTCCTTGCAGTAGAGAATTCCATTCTTATTCCATGTTCTTCACAAAAGTCGAAGAATTCATTTGAGGTAAATTCCCATCCTCGATCAAACCTGAGGCATTGGATTATGTGATCTGATTCATTTTCAACCAAGGTTTTGAAAGCTTTGAATTTTTTGAAAGCTTCGTCTTTATGCTTCAGAAGTCCTATCCAACACATCCTGGAAAAGTCATCAAAGAACAATATAAAGAATTCTTCTCCTCGAGGTGACTTTTTCCTCGATGGACCACATAAATCAGTATGGACAAGTTCAAGTGGCTTACTAGCTGATCCTTCCTTCTCAGGGAAATTTGTTCTGGTTTGCTTACCAAATTGACATGATTTGCATATTGTATTGTCTGGAATTCTAATGTCAGGGAGATCATGAACTTCCTAATATTTGCATGCTTTCCTTATCTGAGAGAAGCTTAGATGCCCCAATCTTCTATGTCATCGCTAGTGTTCATAATTCTTGCTTAGATAGCACTGTTGTTGTCCTCCCTTGAGTACGTATAAATTATTTGGAGTTCTTATGCCTTTGATCACTGTTTCTCTTTTATCAAGCTCACGTACAATACATCCATTTGATTGAAATATTACCTCATTTCCTTGATCACACATTTGGCTAACACTCAATAGATTATTATTTAAGCCATCAACATACATAACATTTCCAGCTTTGACTTTTTCTTTCAAAAGAACAGAACCTTTACCTTTTATGAATGTAGGTGTGTCATTTCCGAATGAGACCTTCCTTTCCTTTTCTAAGGCACTATATGACTGAAGTTTTTCTTTATCACCTGTCATATGTTTCGAACATCCGTTGTCGATGTACCACTGATTTTCCTGTCCTTTCGCATATAAGGCTATACCACATCTTTCTGGTTGTGGTTCTTTCTTTCTCCAAGTTTTGGGACCCAATGAAGGTTGCTCCTTCTGAGATGTTTGCCAAAACTTACTCCTACATTCAGAATCTTCATGACTGAAGTTGTTACAAATAGAGCATTCTATTTCATTTTCAAGAATAGAAAAGTTATTGTAGGTCCTCTTCATGATCCCAGTCACGCTCCTTTGATTTCATTCTTCTTGAGTCATGATGGTCTTGTAGGCAACACATTGTGCAACTTTGTGTCCAAAGTTATGACATGAAAAGCATTGGCCATTAAAGAAATTCCTGCGATTATCAAATCTACCATCCAGGTGATTGTAGTTTCCATTGACATTCATTCTTGAGGCAAATTGAGAATGATTTACCTATGGTTGGTTGTAGCTTCTGTTCATCCTTGAAGTAGATTGACCCTGATTTACCTGGTGATTTTCTTTATGCCGTTGCTAACGATTATCAACCTGTTCACTTCTCCTTGCTGCATCAAGATAACTTTTTGAGCTGGATGGCTTCTATGCTTGAGATGCTTCTTCAGTATATCCAAGACCTGTCTTGATTAGAGGAGAACGCTGCACTCTGATAATCTCATATAAAGTTTTAGATCCTTTAGCAAATCTAAGATTAAGAGATTTTGTTTTCTCAATATATTTTCTAAGTCCCACAATTTTGCATTCTAACTTTTCATTGTGTTTTTCCCTTTCAGCAAGTTGGAATGTCAGAGTATTTATGATCATATTCTTTTCTTCTAAACAAATTTTAAGTTTAGAAATTTTTTATAGAGATCATCTTCATATATAGCATCCAAGAAATCATCATCTTCAAAAGCCATCAAAAGTCTATAATCATTACCATGTTCATGTTCATCACTATTTGAAAGTCCATCACTATCTTCATGTGTATAATAGCTCTTCCTACTTACATTATGTTTTTTGTTCCATTTAACTGGTTCCTTACCTTTATCAAGCTTATCTTTATGAGGACATTTGGCTGCATAGTGATCGACTCTCCCACAAGCAAAATATTTGAAAGGTAGCTTACCTCTGAATCTTCCAGAACCTTGTTGAAGGTTCTTGACAAAGTTTGATTCTTCCTCTCCTTCTGATGTATGCCCTAACTTATTGTATTCTCCTTTTCTTGAAGCTATGAATGTGGTTTCTCTCATGTCTGATGGTCCCCCTTTTCTCATTTTGAAAGCAGTTGGGATTTCGTGCAGCTGTGACAAAGTAATACTCTGAAGATTCTGCTTTTCTTCTATGGCAGAAACTTTTGATTCAAACTTAGAAGACAAAGATCTTAGAACTTTTTCAACCAAAGTAACTTCTTTTATTTCTTCACCCAAGTTTTTCATGCGATTAGCAATCTCATCTATACATAAGAAACAATTAGCCACACTTTCATCATTGTGCATTCTGAGAGTTTCATATTGAATTCTGAGAGATTGTAGTTTTTCATGTTTTACCTGATCATCTCCTTCATAACTTAGAATGATCTTGTCCCATATTTTTTTGGCGGTTTTGAGCTGCATAACCTTGACGAATTCTGATTGAGATAGACTCCCCAATAGAGTATTGACAACCTTTGCATTTGTTTCATACTGCTTTTTACCAGCTGTATCTGTAGGAGTTGCTAATGGGAATGTGTATCCTCCTTCCACGATATCCGAATCTTCTGCACCAAGAGATTGAAGATAGGCTGTGGTTCTTACCTTCCAATAGATGAAGTTGCTCCCATCAAAGATTGGTGGCTTGATGGATGCCTCCCTTTCGTAGTTGCTCATGATGATAGATCTTCCTTCAAGCGATCAAGCTTCTTTTGAAGGACCTGCTCCAATACCAATTGTTGGAAATAATACTGAGAGGGGGGGTGAATTAGTATTATCAAGTCAAATAATTTTTCATTTTCAAACTTAGATATACACTACTTCAGATATGGAAACCAGCATATACTCGCAACTGTGTCTACAACAACTAGCGTATATTCAGTAAGCTTAAGATTTAATTAATCTATTTGATCTTTAATTAGTGCATCTGAACTTCATTAACCATAAGGACAGTAAATAGGTGCAA
Organism: Pinus taeda; assembly: GCA_000404065.3. Lineage (NCBI taxonomy): Eukaryota > Viridiplantae > Streptophyta > Pinopsida > Pinales > Pinaceae > Pinus > Pinus taeda. The sequence continues at coordinate 7,682 of APFE031545225.1, read as the reverse complement.
TAAATAGAATAGATAATCACATATATGAACACAAGATATAAGGTGGAAACCCAATGTGGGTGAAAACCACTTGCTGCAATGCTTCTCTATCTTCTTGTTAATAAGAAACTTCTTTTTACAATATTTCTGTACTAGTGCAGTCTTATACCAGTACACAGGCTTCTACCTGCAGAAGGATACAACCTTCTCTCATTCTCCATCTTTCCTTGGAAGGGAGCTACAACCCCCTTAGCTCTTGTACTAGCTGATGTACTAGTACATAGGTGCTGACCTACTGAAGGCTACAACCTTCTCTTTTCTTCCAGGGACCACGTTTCATAAATTTTCAGACTGGATCCATAAGTAACATCAATCAAACATCAAATATATCTGCATCAACCAATCCCCTTTGCAAAAACCAAAACTGAATCAATTAATCACTTCTCTGAATGCTGTAACCAGAATACAATAATAGTAACCAAACACCAATCCTAAACCTAGAATACCACAACAATAAACAGAAGTAGCTAAAACATGTTTTATGAGACGTATGCTACTTCAAGATGAAGAACCTGCGTGCATACACTTCTGTATTAAGGCAAACCAACGTATACGCTGTTTTGAATTACTGAACCAGCATGTATACGCGCCTTTGCTGTGTCGAACCTACGTACAGATCTATAAAAGACAATTTTCCCTTTTCAAATATTCAGACATTAGTTACACCCAGATTATCATATTTATAGATCGTCATGCGCCAAATACAACAGATCAAAATCACACAAGGATATTATATTCAAGCCTTAAGATCTTGACCCATCAATAGAACTTATCCTTCTTCTAGCACTCATGTTCCTCCTTGGTTTAGATCTAGCTATGCACCATAACCCAATGACCAGTATTCTAGATCTTGCTCTTCATAAGATATTCAATGTTTGAGTGCCTTTTCCTAATGATCTCCTTCCCCTTTTATAGTCATAGGCCTTACTCAATACCATGGTCCAAAACCACTTAGAACCAATACCTAGGTTCAACACTTCGGACAAGATACCATGGTCCAAAACCATAGGTCCAAATACCAAGGACCAAATACCATGGACTAAAAAAGATTTTTCTGACATGTAAGCGCTTTTCTATGCATGAAAGTGTGTGCATATGCATACACAACTTTTGATCGGCGATCCCGCGTGTATACACACCTTGGTTAAGTGGAAACTATGTATATCTCTTTTTCCTTTATTCTGAGAGCCTGTGAGTTTTCATCAAGGACAACACTTGTGTCATAGTGCTAAACCTGAGTCATAATGCCAACAAATACTAATACTGATACTATAAGTGATGCTCAGATAATAAATATTCAAGAAGAATCCTCGGAAGAAAAGCACTCATAGGAGAAATACACAATGTTTTTGACATGTATTCCCACTACTTCATTCCCATATGTTGTGGGGACAACTGAGTCACCTATGTCTTCTACATCTCAGGTTGCAACACAGGAGAACATTTTTTCCAAATACAAGGAGATAAGGAAGAAGAATGAAGCATTAAAGGCTACAACATATTCAGAGTTCTGGAAGAAAACTTCTACTACTCAACATAGGTTGTTGTATGCACTAGACACTCAGAAAGGACAATTCTAATTGGCCTTCTTAGAACCCACAATTCCAGTCCCCAAAAGCGCAGAAGACTACAAAACTTTGGTATTTTCTTTTGACACTGAAAGGATCCATGCAATTTATCAAATTGATTTTCATAAACAGGTAGGTGAAATGATTTATTCATCATTGACAAGTTCGTCGATGGATGCCTCAAAACTGCAAACCTCTTTGAATAATATGCATTCACAATTAAAGATAGAGTGGATGTCATCTTTGGCCAAAGACACTAGAACCAAAGCTTTGGAAGATTTAATGATTAAAATAGGATATGATCCTAGTAACATCAAAGAAGTTGGGGAGATGATTAAAAATAAAGATGCATATATTCAAGCTCTGAGGAAACAACTCAAGCTTTTAACCAAAGAGCACCCTCAGGACAAAGAAATAACTAATTTGTAGATAGAAAAGGAAAAGTTGTTCAAATTAATAGTTGAATAGAACATTCTGATTAAGAAAATGGAGGCAGACATGGAGGCACTGCTAAAAGAAAAGGAACAATTAGCAGTTACAGGTACATCAACACAACAAGAACTACAACAAACAACATAGCCATCCACTATAGATTCTTTTGAAAATATAATCAAAGCTTTGGCATAACTATCAATAACAAACATGGAGAATGAGAAGTTACTAGAAGAAATAACAAAGATGGAGGAAAACATAATCAAAGTTGATAATGCATATCTAGCAGAGGTGCAAAGAAACTTCAAATTGAATAAGAAAATTGAGAAATATAAGAATCAGTCTTTAAAAACTCAAATGTTGGCAGCGGCCAAGCAAATTATGTGGCATAAAATCAATGCCAATATTATATAATTGTGGCCATCATTTCAGATTATTTTTGAGTAGGAGGAGCTAGTACAAAGAGTCAAAGCATCAATTGAGAAAATAAAAGATGAAATTGAGCACAGACCAATGGAATCACATAGAATTATTAAGATACTAAACCCCAATATTAGAGATGAGCTAGAAGAAGTCCAGATTCAAGACATAATAGACATAGTTATGGAAGTAAAGAGAGTTTTGACAAAGAATACCTCATGATATAGCGGGAGAATAAATGAAAAGAGTTGGACTTACAGGTGAAAGGATTTAACATAAAATATAATGTATTGAAGGAGAAAGGACTTCCAACTTTGAAAGCCTCTAATGGAAAATTGATTCCATTAGAGAATTATCAAGACCAGTTATGCAACATAGCTATAGATACTTCCAAATTCACCACAGTCAAAGGAACAATAACTGGAGAAGCTTTCGTGGAAGGACTACTACACGACCTCTACATCCAGCATGAAGTCCACCATCTATTTATCAATAATCCAACTTTTCAAACATACAAAAAGCTAGATGAAATATTTCGACGCATGGTAAATTTCTTTGTTCCAAGAGAAGATAGGTGGGATAAACTATTAGAGCTCATCTAGTAAAAAAAAAGAAAAATTCCAGAGACCATAGAAAAGATAGGGAGAAAAATCCTACAGTTCAGGGGTAGTTAAAAAGAAGCAAGGTTATAACTATAGTCATCAACAACAATCCTCGAAGGGTGTGAATAATTTCTAAATCAATCGAGAGAAATGTTATAATTTAGTTCTATTTTTGAAATATCTAGATTATTTCAGTAGATATTATTTTGTAATAAATTTTATTTTGAAGTCCGAATTAATTCGAGACAAAATCTATAAATATTTTGTAAAATATTTAGAAAGGGTTGGATTATGCAAAAAGAAAATATTTTTCTATGATTGTAAGCAGTGAAATATATTTTGAAGTAATCAATTCAGTAATACAGAGGCTGTTTGGTTTCATGATTCTTGTTTCAAGCAAATGGTGATGTTTCCCTCTTTGTAAATCTACTCTTCTTTCAAGTTTCACATGAATGTTCCTTCTTAAATTGTTTACAAGAATATGATGAGTAGAATTTACTTGTAGTACACTTCTCTAGCTTGTTAAGCAATCTTATTTTTTTTATTCTAATATGAAGTATAGAATTCATCTTTGCATGCTCTATAGTTAATTTATACTAATTCGTATTCATCTCATCTGCACCACAATAGCTCTACGAGATCCAGGATTTTCCCTACCTCGCCCTGTTTTGATCTTCCTCTATTTATTTTAATTGAGTACTGAAGGTTTTATGACCCCATGTCCAATGGATTTTTCTTTCATTTTACAATGAAAACTTTAGAAAACCTATCTTGCCCTTTCATAAATAGCCTAATATATAAACAATAATATTAAAATCATACAGAGAGAGCCCTTTATGAAGCTAGAAGCACTAGATCCCAACTTTAAAATTGTGTTGTGGTTACCTCTACAGTTTCCTCTTTAGCCTAGGAAAATTACACAGTGTTAACATTCTGATGACCATATTGGGAAACTCTTCACTGGTAACTTTGATTTCAAAAGCTTAAACCTATTTCCAGTGGGTGACAATGAGTTAGCAAATATTTAGGCTAAATTCTTCACCCAAAAGTTGTGTTTTTACCCAATGATGACAAGTTCCCTTTTAAATCCGGCTCCTACAAAGATTTATACTAGATCAAATCCAGGTCCTGATCCTCCTAAAGTTGTAAATGATCCTAAGAAATTGATTAAGAAAAATAACCTTCAAGAAATTCAAGCAAGAAATAACCATCTGCTCAGGTCTCGCTCACTCCCTAAATTCTTTCCAACACTTGAGGATATTGATTATGATATGTCCTTTGAATTTGGTCTTTTTACAACCAAATCATAAAGTTTTGTCCCAGAAATAGTCTTTGATGAATCCATTTTGAAACCTTATATCTCTGCACAAAATCCTATCATTCCAAATTCAGATAAAGATGTTGTACAACAGTTTGAAAAGCTTCAATATATAGTAACTCAATTGAATTAGGATGCTCAAAAATCAGTCGTAGTTCAATAAACTACCATTTATTCTTTTGCTTCATCATTTACCTCCCCTGTGATCTCCCTTTCTTCTACTATCCCCATTTCATCTCTCATTCATACTCCTTTTATAGAAACTTAGCAGGTCACAATTCCACCTCCTTTACCATCCCTAACATCAAGCACAACTATAGTTTCAGCCTCCTCTCATGGGATCTCATTATGCCCCTTTGGTTTTGCAACAACCACTAAATGCTTTGCCAGCGGATTATTCACAATGTATACCACGATTCGATGGCACTGGGACCACTACAACTCAACAACCTATCGATAAGATGAATTATTTTGCAAACCTGGAAGAGGTTGATGATGATGATGCTCAAATACTATGTTTGCTCAAATTTTGATCAGTGAATTAAGAAAATGGTATAGGGGTTTAGACGAAGAAAATATTGCCAACTTGCAGCAATTTCATCATGTTTTTCTTTCTCGTTGGGAGGTTATGACTTGTGTTTCAATGAAAATTCCCCTGTCTATGTCTACAAAGTCAATCCATATCACAAGGTTCCTTAAGTGGATCATGACATCCATAAAAACCAGCTTAATGAGGCCATGGTGGGAATGTGTTGGTGTTTCCCTTCCCTCACTTTTTGGTTCATTTCAATGATAGATTGCAAGAGGAATTATGGAACACTGAGTCTTTGTGGAGTGGGTAATTATTCTTTGAACCTTAGCTCATGGAGAAACCTTATATTATAGGAATACATAATACTCAATCTCCCCTCCAAAGATATGTATTTGAGGATGTGATAGGCCACTTCATCCTAGGGGTAAGGTAGGATCTCTCTTCTCACTCCATTTTTATCTTTTACAAGATTTTCCCTATGAATGAAGAAGTTATTCTTGGCTCTGACACTTATTGATTTATCCTCCTTGATCCATCGAACTCCTAAGGGTAGGGTAGTCACTTTTCTTATGAGTTCAACATTTAAAGAGATGTAAAGTCCTCTAACAATAGTAGTGACACTATTTTCACCTTGTGAATTTAGTGCCATGGAAAAATCTTGAGTGATATCAACATCATACTCCTTCAATTTCTCAAAGAACCCCATCCACTGATGTTTGAGGAACGTTTCCAGAACAAGGTGATGCTGATGGATTATTTTTGCGTTTATGGGTTATCTCCTATTGAATCCTCCCCCCATTTCTGCAACAAATCCTCCTTGGGGTTATTTATGGTGAATTTCAATTTTGGCCCCGTAGGAGTCTTGGTTGCAAAGATAGTGTCAAATTTTCCTCTTTATCAGAGGAGGAGAAGGATGATATATTTAAAAAAAAAAACTTTTCTTTGTACCTATATTTCCTTATAATCAAATAATTTTTAGAGGAAACTATTGCACAAATGATTGCTACAGGACACCCAATTTAGACATAATTATTCATGTAGGTGTATGTGAATTTAGAGAGGGAAGAGGCCACCTATTCATTCAAAAATGATTTTGCTGCATGAATGAGAGCTTGAGGAAAATATCTGGTGGATTTGGCTCTTTTTTCCCTTTTAATTTTCCCATTCAGCTTCCTATCTTTACTCCTATACCAATTTAGACCCTCCTGTAGTAGTCTAGACCCTCCTATAGCACCTCCTATAACACTTGGAAAAACGGTCTATGGCAGCTTGATGGCACTCTAGGTAGTCTCTAGTAACATCTATTTCATCCTTCTCCAACTATTTCCTAGAAATGAGGATTATGCGAATGGAGTCAAGCCTTGTATGTTTCATTCTTTTTGTGGTAAAGGCTAGGAGCACTATGGTGACTTGGCAGCTACAGGAGTTTCCTTTTTTGAACCATTGTCCACAATCCTCGTAATAATCACCTCACTCCTAATAATCATCATCCCACTAACTTGACTTTTCCACATTGCATGGTTCTTGAATAAAATATAGTTAACTGATCGAAGGTGGTTAAGTATACTAGCCACCTCTAGCCCATAAAAAAATCCATTCTCGATCATTAAACACATTTTTTCATTATTTGCATAGGGAAGAGGTGAGGGGTGTCATACCCGAGCCTACCTGATATCGAATTGTTGGAGATGTATTTATGTTGCTACTGAGATTCATATCATGATGAATTTGAAGGTGTTGATTTCCTTTGTTTGCTTCTCCATAGGTATTCAGAACTTGCTATTTTTTTTTTGACTGATAAATTCCCTTTCCTCTTTTTTGTCTTTGTGTAGACCTCCTCTCAGTGTTCATTCTGTTGTTTTTTTAATGTATGGATAAATTGTATTTTTCTTTCTAGGGATGGTATGTGCCTCATCTTCATTAATATCTTCATGATTCCCCAAGGTTGTTGGATCCCGTACTATGGGGTTGTAAACAAATTGGTTAAGAATTATGTTGTCACTGTGCACGTTACTACATGAGGGATCTCCTTCCTATATCAGTCACTTCATCCCTCGTCAAGACCTCATATTTCACTTGAGAAATTATACAAAGAATAGGAGGTATGGGGAGAGGATTAGGATAATCAGAGGGTGGTGCACGTGGTGCAAAAGTTGAATATAGAGTTTTTTGGGTTTCTTTCTTTATGTATGGCAGAGTGGAATCTAGAGGATTAATTTTCGCCCGATGGAGGGATTTTTGTGGACCTCTCCCAACCTTTCCAAAGGAAAACATGACCTTACCCCTTTCTCTAATTAGATATGCTTCCTGTAGTAGTTCAGGTTGTTCCTGTAGCAATTTAGGTTGCTCCTATAGCAGTTCAGGAGTAGCAATTTAGGAGAATTCTGTAGCACTTCAAAAAGGAGATAAATCATGCTCCAATTGTTGGCTAGATGATGGAGAGTGGTAGGGAGGTGAATGAAGAGGGCGAAAATGCAATGGATAGATGGAAAGAATGGAGAAATGAATTTGTAGAACCTGTTTTGTAGCCATTGTTCTTATGTCTGTCTCAAGTCCTACAAAAGAGAGATGTTAGCCAGATTGGTGTAAGCACTCCCCTTTTGTCTTTTTTTTTGAGACATACAAACTTCCTCTACAGAGGTTTTCAACCTACATGCCTTCCCTAGGTGTCTTAGAGGAGGTTTTCATAAAGGGGATCTTTTATTTTATTTTATTTTATTTTATTTTTTCTCTTGGGCTACCTTAGAGAAGTTTTGAACCCTAGAGTTGGC
>APFE031545213.1:2394-18552 GCA_000404065.3 Pinus taeda | reverse complement strand
TTATCCGGAAGCACTCTTCCAGCCCTAAGGGTTAATTTCTTGAATTTCCACAACATAGGCAAGGTAGGATGCTTCTCCACTGTAGACCTATTATGCATCTCTTTTGTTCGGGTTCGGGTTTGGTTGAGAAGGCATCTGAGGTTGCTTAGGTGGATTAGGGCGTAGGATTTGTGGTTGAGATGGAGGTGGAGGCAGTAACACTGGAGCTTGGTTGTATGGGGGCCTCCACACCTGGGATGGTGAATTCCACTAAGGTTGTGGAGAAGCATATGGCTCAAATGGTTGGTTGGCAACTTGGGGATGGTATTAAGGTGCAAAAGACCAGGGAGAAGGTGTGGACCATGAAGGATGAGAAGGAGGGCACCAAGGGGGAATGAATGTATTCTGGTTAGGGTTGTAATATGAATAGGATTCCCCTTGCATGCCTTGTTAGTATGGTTGAGGTCCTTGAGGCCTCCTTTGGTTGATATAGTAGAGTTTTTTAGTCACCCCTTCAATTCCCTAATACACATCTTTTAATCCAGGCAGAGAAGGGCACTTGTCTGCGGAGTGGTTCTCCTCACAGACCGAGCGTATTTCTATAATATTTAATAGACATTCCTTCCTAGGGTGCCTCCTAGTGCATCTAGGGTAGAATACAACTAAGGCTCTCTCCGCTTCCTCCTGATTCCTCTTGATCTACATGGTGTCCATTTGCAGAAAAAGGCTATGCAACATTTCACTCTTAAAGTCTTCCAACATGTTCCCAATTTCACTTTTTATGGATGTGTTGGAGGAGGATGAACTGGCAAAAGCTTCACTAGCCCTACCCTTCTTTCTAGCTGCCCTAGAATGATTTTTGAAAATTGCCTTGATATCATCGTAGGGTAATTGATAGATGTCCCCTCATGACAACAATTTTAGGGTTTCTAGGAGATCTTCCCTGATCCCTCTAGGAAGGACTAGCTTAAGCGATTCAGGATCAAGGGTGCACCTGGCCCTTTTGTAGCTAAGTTGGGATCTTTCCTCATAATATTCTAAAGATTCATCATGTCCCAAGGTCATTCTAAAAATTTCCTCTTTGGTATATTTGAACCTACAGTAGTCCCTATACTTATTGTTGAAGGCTTGTTGCATCTGAGCGTAGGTGGTGATGTTGTCCCTAGGTAAACCCATGAAACAGTGCAAGACTACATCTCTGAGAGTGGATGGGAACAATTTCAACTTCTGGTCATCAGAGGTGTAATCATAAGTTCTCCATATGACAACATATTAAAAAAAAAGGTATCTGGGTCCTCTGAGGTTAGGCCATGAAAGTGAGGAACGACAAAGGGGCTTATGTTTTTCATCCTAGCATCCCCATCAGTTTCTCTGTTGGGAAAAGCACCCTCAACTCTATTCTCATCTCCTTCTCTGTCTCCAATCCCATTTCTATTTTCAGCCATGGGTCCTCTAACTCACAACCACCGAAGAAGAGGGAAGTTTGGTTGTTTGATGTGATGGGAGTATTTGGAAAAAATTTCCCTAAGTTGTCTCTACTCCTACGAGGCATGAAAGGAGTTTTTTTTTTTCTTTAAGTTTTTTTTTTTTCAGAACTACTTGCAGAATGGAAAGAAAGCAAAACTAAATTGCAACTACTTGCTGAATGGAATTACTTGAAGAATTGGAAAGAAAGCAAAAGATTGCAACTATTTTCTAAATGGAACTATTTGTAGAATTAGAAAGAAAGAAAGTAGAAATAACATCTACTTAGACACCTCCCTAGCAACGACGCCAAAAAGTGATGAGCACTAGTATTATAGCAAGAATCCTACAAATCCTGGGGCTACCAACTTTACTTCATCAACCTAGGGTTCGTAAAAATTTAAAGGTGACAGTGGTGTATACACAGTAGATGCAATGATCTACTCTCGTCACTTTTCAACTGGGGCGATAGACCACTAGGGTTTTTCAAACCAATGTTCTATTGACTAGAAGGAGCCTGACTACCAAATGGAAATAGGAAAATTATCCTTAATGCAAAAAAAAGTGTTGCCTACTCTAGGAAATGAAAGACTAAATTGGAAGATGCTATAAAGTGATATGAAATCATCTAGCTACACATTTACACATATTTCTTGCAAAATAAACCTAGCTTAACCTTGTTTATAACATGTGATGATCTAGACTAACTGAGCATGGAATCTGATCTAAGAAGTATTATGACTGCTGCATGCATGTGCTAATGTATAAATTGCAGAAAAGGCCATTTTTTATGTTTAGTTTTATAAATGCAAATGTTATTTTTCACTTGTTCTTTGGCAGGGGAGACAGGTATGGACTAGTCTTAAGGGTATGAAGCCAAGTGGAGGCCTAATTTAAACTCAAATGACAATTTTTTCTAAATTCGGGCTTAAAATAGGCTGCTACATGGTTTCATATAGTACTATAGGATGTTCTAGTTCTACTACAGGATTCCCTATTTTACTACAGGAAACAGGCTGAAAGCTTAGAAGATGGTAGGAAAGGTAGAATGAAGCGTGGGAAAGGTGTTGGATGGGGAAATAAGGCATGGAATAGGTGAACACTATCCAAGGCTCGGATAGATGCTTCAAGATGGTTGGATTTGCTCAATGGAAATGACAATTTCGCTTACAAAACAAGAATTCAGATTTAGGGTTTAGTGGACCTTAACAACATGGGTAGATAGGACTTGGATGAGGCGAATGAGATGAGGTCTCCCTATAAATTAGAAGCTCCTGCAACAACATACACTCTTGTCTTAATTTATGCACAAATTCATCTATACATGGAAAAGATTTGTTGAATGGAGGAAAACAGAGTTATTATTAGCTAATGGCTAAGTTCATGAATGGAAGTGCTTTTAAACCATAGCAAAACTCAAGAGATCAAAATGACAATTGAAAATAATTCTAAGAAACTCAAAGACAATGATCTAATCACCAAGAAACCCTAGATTATGAAGTAATCAAACAAGAAATATGTTTTTGGGTTGTGTGAATGGAACCCTCAAGTCATGATCCTATAAGGAAGATGAGCTAAAAGCCATTATCACAAGATTTTTTGAAGTGTTTATTGTCACTATGATACCACTGATCTAACAATCCACAAATGGAAGTAAACTAATTAATCGCCCAAATACTTGCAGATTAACAAAAGCAAAATCATTTCAGCAGCTAACTATGAATATAATCTAAGCATACATGTACAAAAAGAGGAACCTCTGTTGCTACAGTTGGGCACTAACCCAAGAGCTTCAGTCCTCTGAGTCAACTCAGTGCTTGATCAAGGGAATGCTTCTCATTTTCATTAAAATATCAAAAATACATAAGAGTCATCAATCACATTGAATGTCTTAGCTCAAAAGTGCCTCTTGGCTACAACAAAAAAAAAAGTCGAATCTTAATGAGCCTCTCGACCTTCTTATTTATACAACTGAAGCTACCAACAACGTCCTTAAATTTAGGGAGGCTTGGTTCCGAACTCGAGATCAACTGGTCTTCTATTATCATTGGCTTAGCTGTCAATGACTTTAATGGTTCGGCTGCTTGTAACTCTGAGCTAATGAGATTTGGTGGAGGAATCTTCGAGTGAGTGAGGAGTTAAGGAGGGAGATCCAATCTCCTAAAATCCCTCTTGCTTGTCTATTTCGAGTTCCTGCACTTAAATAAGCCAAAATTTGCTCCAAAACTTGCAATTAATGCACATTAGACCACAATACATGACATCTCATCTTTACCCTTCTCAGTAAGCAAAATATAACAAAACATGTAAAAAAATGTGAGAAAAGTTGATTTTAATACACTTGAGAGTGGCATTAAGATCCATATAATTTACAAGTTGATGAGCCTCATCAACTTATTGTATTGTTAGAGACTTATTGTTGACCTTGAATAATAAAAATTTCAATCCCTTACCCCATAAAAATTTCCTAGACACACTATTAAAGTTTTACTACTTAAAATTCATGTTCATGTGTCTATTTGTGTGATTTAGTTATTCTATTAAAATTTTACTACTTAAAATTCATGTGTCTATTTGTGTAATTCAGTTATTCTATTAAAATTTTACTACTTAAAATTAATGTGTCTATTTGTGTGATTCAGTGATTCAATTTCTTATTTATTAGATGCATGTTTTTTTTTTAATTAATTAAATTTACGAGTTAGAAATACGAACCGATATAGGCTATTTCCATCCAAAATTATTGGTATACCCTTTGTTTCTTAGGATCTCCTATGTACTATCTTGGCTATTATTATTATTTTTTTTAACCACATGGTGAGTCGGTAACTGCCAGGCCTAATCTATGGGAGACCCAGGATCAAATCTCATAACTACCACTATAACACCAAGAGCATAACCAACCACCTGCGAATCGGGTATATCTTGGCTAGTAGTTGCTTAAGAATAGTGTGGAGATCTTAAGTATCCCTCTTACTTCACATGTATTTGAATTTACATTTGCTGCCTCGATTACATAAAAATATCCTCGGGGCCTAGATGTGTCGATGTCTGGAGAGCTTTTCATCGTCTTCTTTCGTTTAGATTTCTCAAACTAGAATGTGCCCCTTATACTTTGAAGAAACTACCTGAAAGTGCCTAAAAGATATCGTATTAGCCTTTAAAATGTTGGTATACCCTCTATTTTTAAGGGGAGTCGCCCTTCCTCCGAAGAAAATCCTCTTTTCATCTTTTAATGGAGCCGCAACCAATCTTGATATGAGTAGTTATTATGAGGCGAAATATGGGGTATTTCATTTGCTCCATAGAGTGTTTTGTTTTGAGAGGAAGGCATTCCTTAACTCCCTCTTTAATGGATCACTAATTAAATGGAAAGTCAAGGTAGATTTCTGCAAGTTTATCAACATACCCTTAATGTTGCACATTATAACTTGTAATGAGATTTCCCATATATTTCAAAAAGGGGAGTCCCCTGAAGAAGCTTTCTATTAGGCCCAGTGTACAATATTTACATAATATACAACCGCTCGATCAATCACAATAAACTGATATACATGCTCGATGATACATATAAGCTACTGCGCAGCGCCACATAAAGAGAATCGATCACGGGCCAGATGCGAAAAGCCGACTTCCCTAACAGCGTGAACTTCATATATATATATATAAACTGAAAGCTTAAAACAGGGTAGAGATCTGTCACACATTATCCATCTTCAAGAGAGTTGTGAAACTTGGCTTTAATATGAGCCTCTTAAGTTGTTGGAGGTGCATATGAAACAGAGGTTTAGATTAATATCTACTTACTGGTTTATATATGATGTATGACTGCATTTTTTGAGCACAAATACTGATTGATCGTTTAAACACGCGCAAATTAGAGTCGATCGATTCCCATCAGATTGATTCAATTAATGATCTGTGCAGGTTGTGAAAGAACTGAAAGAGCTGGGCAGCATTGTAATCCCCACAGCAGCAATGAATTGCGTGGTGTATGTAAGAGCCATGGTGTCCGTTTTTTTTTCAGAAGAAAAATCAAATTTTTATATTGATGTAAAGTTCATTTACATATATTCGGTTTATATGATAAACCGTGAGCAATGATAGCAAAAAGCCACAAGGCTTAGAGCTTGTATATAAAACAACATAGTCACTTCATGGAAGAATTGTGAAGTTGAGCATAATGAGCCTATAAGCATATAGGAAAATGGAGTGAAAGTCACATATACAGAATGTGTTAAAATACTTCTCGGATGACAGTAATGTTCAAAAAATAAGTTAAAGTTGTAAACAGATCATATACATCACATTAGATGGGAAGAGCCTATATCCCCATGAAATCCATGAGTTTCATGACGCTTTGTAAAATGGTAGAAACAGGTCGTCGGATGTTGTTAAAAATGGAATCGTTTCTCCATTTCCAGATGTGCCAGCAGACCATGAGAAACGTAGACCGCGGATAAACTGATTGGGCACTCCACCAAAGGATGCCTTCCTGTACAGAAGAAAAGACAAAGTAAGGGAAATCCATGGTAAATGATAGTTCATACCAGATTTGTAGAGTCTAGTGGCATTGAAAGAACATATGAAGGTTTGATTCCTCAACAACCTGGCAGAAAGCACAACGCCCAAGACCTTGCCAGCCCTTCTTCTGTAACACCTCCCACGTAAGGTTCCTGTTCCAGAATATGAGCCATGAAAAAAGAATCATCTTTATAGGACAGGCAGCTTTCCAAAATGTAGAGGAAAAATCGGATGTGAAGTGGAGGCTGACAGTTGTGCAAGAGCAACATAAATGTCCTTGACTCGGACTGGAAGAGGAGCCCGTGGCAATTTCCAAACCAAGATATCTTTACACTCCGACCTTCTGATGGGCAAGCCTATTAGAGATTGACGAACAGAATCCCACATGGGGTGAATAATTCCGCAGCATCGATCCAAACAAGCGTAGAATTTTCCCAGGAGCTAATAAGTTTTTCCCATGTGAAGATGCCTCTAGAGTGAAGATACGCAACCAGATCAGACTGTGGATGGTAGTTGAGGCCGTCTTGGATGAAATCATGACCAAAGAAAACATTTGCTCCTGGGAAGATTGAGAGCCCGAGAATTAGCAGGACGAGGGCTTTCCATTGGCTTCACAAACATTACAGGTTACTCCATTTTGTTTGCCCTTGCATCAGGGATGGACCCTGTTTGTAGCCAAGCCTTCGATTCCAAGAACTGGGAACTCATTGGTCTCTCGTTGCAGAGAACAATACTGATATTGTTAACAGCCTCCGTCCCAATCAGTTTCTAACGGTTGAATCTCGAGAAAATCATGACATGACATCCATAGCGGAAGTTTATATATATAAACTAATTTGGATCCATGTCATGACATGATTTTCTAGAGATTCGCCCATAAGAAATTGATTGGAACGAAGGCTGTTAATAATATGAGTATTGTTTTCTGCAACCAGAGACAGATGAGTTGACAGTTCTTGGAACCGAAGGGTTGGCTACAAACAAGGTCCATCCCTGATTCAAGGCCGAACAAAAGGGAGTAACCTGTAATGTTTGTGAACCCAATGGAGAGCCTCCTCTAGCTCACTCTTGGGTTCCCAATCTCGCCAGGCATAAGACAAACGCCATGGCTGTTACATATACCACGCAATTCATTGCCACCGTGGGGAATATTTTTCCAACCAGACAAAAAACCATAACATCTTCATTAAAATGTGTTTGATACAGCATAGTAGAATATCTATCTTCTTCAGAAAGAAAGGAGACATTTGCCATCAAAGGTTCAATAAAAGTCGGAGATAATTGCTAGGATATCCAGCAAATTCTACAGTTCAGAAAATGCATCTCAGATCCTAGCCCGGACCAAAATAGAGTCTCAAATAGTAACCAGCAGAATGGCAAAAAAATACCCTCTGAATCAAAAATCAAAGGAGTAACAAGCAGAATGGCAAAAAAACCCTCTGAATCAAAAATCAAAGGAGCCCTGAGTATAGACTTAGACTTAGCCACGCAACAGCATTTCAAGACTGCCTTGTGGCTTACAATGCTATGCTTTATATTAAGATATTCAGATTTTGGTAGATAGATCTAGATTGTTTAGAGGATTTTCGGCAAAATCACATAGATAATCATTTGTCGACGTGTTCCGACCAGTGTGGTTCATCGTCAGGAATACTAATAATAATTTGACAAAGTCAAGTTTATCTTAACTACTAAATAAAAATGAATTAAAAATAATGATAGCATAAAAAAAAATTAACATAAATTTTATTTTTATTTCAAATTTGAGTTGTCTTTAGTACTATTTTTTGGACTTTTCCGTGAGGGAATCGGGGGAGGAGACGCCCGAATTTTGATGTGAAATCTTGATTTATGTTATCAAACTAGTTTTTTGACTTGTATATATGAATTTAGCACATTGAAAAACCTTAGGGCACTTTGATTGTGCAGCGGTTACCCATCAAGCTTGTGATTTCGATAAATTCTTGCAAGATTTTAGAGAAATTAGACTAGAAAAAACTTCCAAAAAATCGTAGTAAAATCAACTCGTTTTTCAAATTTACTTAACATAAAAAATTATTTATTTTAACATAAAATTATTTTTATTTTATTTTATATGTCTTATATTAAATATATATTTTTTCATGAAGATGGTGATAGAGTGTCGTGTCAATGGTGATCGAGTGTCCTGTTAAAGTACTCTTTGATGTGAAGTCAAAGCTTCAATTCCCCATCTCTATAGTGATCCAGTGTCGTGTTAAAGTACTCTTTGATGTGAAGTCATTGGTTCAATTCCCCATCCCTATATTGAACATGAAAAAAATGCAATCCTCCCAAACTTACAAATACATATATATGTGATTCACAATTCAAAACTTATGTTAAATAATAATAACAAATGTATTTTTACCTATATCCAAAATATTAATAATTCTAATTGTTAATTCAAATTAATTTGTATCACATTTAAAAAGATTATGATATCTATTTTTATTTTTTT
Organism: Pinus taeda; assembly: GCA_000404065.3. Classification (NCBI taxonomy): domain Eukaryota; kingdom Viridiplantae; phylum Streptophyta; class Pinopsida; order Pinales; family Pinaceae; genus Pinus; species Pinus taeda. The sequence goes on along the minus strand of APFE031545213.1, from coordinate 10,106 downwards.
TAATGAAAATAAAATAATATAACTAATTTATAATTTAATTTATAATTATATATTTATAGTAACTGGTGAACAGTTAATAAGGGTAAGGGTAAGGCTCGGGATTAAATCACACTTTCCACTTTTCCTTTTAATAAATTAATAATATAAATTATGTATTTTAATTTTTAAGTGTTTAATTTTGATGATATGAAAAAGTATAGTTTAACTTATATACGAAATGACATTTTTCATAACATGTTTTCTGATTAGTTTTATTGGAAGTTTTGTAAAGAATTTTAAAAACTTGAGTTTAAGTTGTTTACTATGTAAAATTCAAGTGCCCCGAGAAGTTTTCCGAGGTGTTGAATCCATTTATGCATTCAAAATCACATTCTTTCTTGAAAATGTTTTATTAGATTCAGCTATATATATAGCAGTTGTCTATAATGAGACTTTTTGAAAGCTCTTTTGACGGTTTTTCCGTCAAAATCCGGCAGCAATTTATTGGAATCGCAAGTTTGATAGCTAGTTTCTGCACAATCAAAGGGTCCCAGGGGTTTTTCAGGGTGCTGAATCCAAATATGCAGTGAAAAAACCATTTTAACTGCTAAAAATCAAGATTTAACCTCAATTTCTTCCGCCGGATTTCCATCACCGGAATCTCCAAAAAAGTCGCATTATAGACAACTCGCTATATATATATATAATATATTTATATATATATATATATTATATATCATACTTTTGTTGATCCATATCGATACTCAGGTATATACCTATAAAAAAATACTTTTAATATAAACAAATAACATTATATCATGTTTATAAAATAATATTTATAGTTTTATATTTTATGTACAATGTTAGTTTTATAAAATTTTGTCAAAATTTGTAAGGGAACACATTATATAACCAACCTAGATCCATCTTAATTTCTGATCTATCAAGTGCTGAGAGGGATCAAATCTCTCCATGTGCAATCCCTCATTTCCCTCTTTGAGGACTGATAGATTTAGATTTTTAGAGTTAAGATGGAGTTTAATTATTAATTTTATTTTTTCGTTTTACATTTCATGTAATTTTACTAAGTAATAATTTTATTTTTTTATTATTAGTTTTTATTTATATGTAATTTGATTGGGTCAAAGTGTTTAGATAGTCGTAATATAAAAAGACATTACAACATCTCTTCCATTTTGGATGGAGAGTGTCTCTCGCCCAAAAATGTAATAAAATAAAATTAAAAATATACATATTTACAAAAGGAATTGTCTTTAATGCAATTTTTTGGAAAATTTCCGATTTATTTTTCCAATTTAAGCTTGATGGGTAAACTCTGCACAATAACCCACTTTAAATAACAAAAATTAAGGTTTCACTTCAATTTTTTTCTGTCAGACCGGCTAGAAAATCCACCCGGAACTCCAAAAAGTCACATTAACGACAACACCTTTACAAAATATTTTGTTTGTGAAATGAGAGGTGGTTTTTCAGCATGTGGTATTGATGAGCAATGTATTGGCCCATGGTATGGTATGGTTAACAATATCCATAGTAAAGTGGGGTGAGTATCCATAGTTAAAAATTTTGTTATATTATAAGTTATTTTAATTGTTAAATAGGAGATTGTTTTTGGGCATGTGGTATTGATGAGCCATCATATTGGCCCATGGTATGGTATGGTTAATAATATCCATGGTAAAGTGAGGGTGAATATCTATGGTTAAAAATATTGTTATATTTTAAGTATTAAGTTTTTATGTGCTTATTAATGAAAATTAAATATCCATGGTCAATTTAAATTATGATTCTGATTCATATGGTAAAATGGATCTTAATCTATAGCTATTATTTATATTTCATATATTTTAATGGGATGGAAGTGTAGATATATCTCAAAAGTAATTATAATTTTGTGTAGATATATCTCAAAAGTAATTATAATTTTTTTCTTTTAGATTTGATCTAAAAATGTTATAAAATTAAATTCAAATAAAATATTTCTAAAATATTTTGATTGTGAAATTGATTGCAGGAGCATCCAGCTCTAAGGAGACATAAAGGGCTGACAGTCTCATGGAAAGATCAGAACAAATAGTCGTTTATTTTAATTGGACAAGTGTTAGGCTTGTCAGTGATATGAATTTACTTTTACTTATGTTATTTTATTTTTCTGTCCATAGGTTGAGAGAATTTAGGAGTTGTAGTGGGACACTGTTGTAGTTTATTAGGAACTGGTAACAGGACAAGAATAATTAATTAGTTTCCTTAAGAGTTACAGTAGTTAGAAACAGTTACAGAACTGACAAAACAGTTGCTTTCTGTTGAGACAGTTTCACAAGAACAGTCAAGTTGCATTAGATTAAAAGCAGGAAGAAAACCATTGTAGGGGATTCCCCCGTAAGAGAAAAAGAGAGAAAACACAGTCATTACAAGTTTGCATTTTCTTTTACCATAAATTAATTTCAAATTACTTCTTTCATCACTGTAAAGACAAATAACAAATTATTCTCTGTCACTGTAACGATAAATGCCAAGTTATTTATTATTACTGTAAAGTTACCATGTCATATGATATGTTTTAACAGAACCGAATAGCATAGAAGTAAACAAACAGCAGGCTAGCAAAGTACAGACGAACGACACAAGTATCAATTCAAGTAACGGACCAGGAACGAGGAAGCAGTGAAGGTCGAGAAAGTCCCAGGTGGTGCAACAAGTGGAAAGTGCAGGGAAGGGTCCCACGAGCAACATCACAGACAGGCGAATAGACTCGACATCAAAGTATATACAGGTATTTCGAAAACTGACAAACCCTCATAACCAATTTCACGGTTGAGCAAATACAGAAATGAAATGAACATATACTGTAAACCATTTCATGCGTCTATTATTACCTAACACGCAAAAGTAGAAGACTCACATTCACTGTTAAGAATAAAAACTTCATATATTGAAAAGAACAGAGTACAGACCAGCACAAGCAGAGCTTTACCGCCACAAAGAACTCACGGAATAACATATAATTCTGAATCATTAATTTAAGAACAGACGGTTACAAGAGGCCGAGGGTTTGTAGCGCCTGAGCACGAATCTACAGTAGGAGGGCTCGATTTATCGAGAGACCCTCTCACCAATACAAACAAAACACCAGAATCATGTGTCCACCTTACTAAACTGACAACCGAGCAGCGGAACTACCAAAAATCAACAGTCGAAACGACTAACACCCAATAAGGGTTTTCTTCAACAGACCGCCATATTACCGAGAACAAGATTCAAGAACAGAGAGGGACATAACCTCTACAGAACCAGACTTTCTACCTACAGAGATTACAAAACCTACAGAACCGACAATAAAATACAACCTACGAAATAGAGGAGTGCTACCCGTGACCAGAGCATTTGAACATTCGACAGGGCTGCAGAACATAGTTAGCCACAGAGCCATCACAGGTGAAAACCTGTCACAAAAACAGAACAGTGTTAAAGACCAGAAGAGCGCCCATAAGACAGTGAGATAAAAACAAGGAACAAATAAGGGTTTGAGAGGAAATTCCTGTGAGACGAGGTTGGGTTCGAAGAAAACCAGAGAATGGCCATACCCTGTTGACAGTAGCGGAAAAGTGTTAAAAGTGGAACGACGGAGAAGCCAGGTCGTATAACAGGGAAGAGAAGTCTTACCTCGTAACCGGGCGAAGCATTGGAGTGTGGAGCGTAACTTGTCATCAGAGAAAACTAGTCAATCATTTAAAAATTGCAGACAGCGCGAGCGCAAAGCCAAAACACAACAAACTGTGCCTAAAGTTTAACATTAACATCGTTTAGAGAAAAGAGTACTGTTACAGGCCTCGAAGGCACATACCCACAACCGCATAGATTCCATAAGACACAGGTAAGTCGCCATTGATAAATAGGAACAGAAACGCGAGGGTTTCATACAGTTGTAGACGGGGTCGTCCAGAGCAGCGACAAAGTAAGAATGGTGAAATGAGCGCGGGTATCGTTGACAAAAGGCGGAGCAACCGGCAGGTGTGAGGCTGCAACCGGAAGTCCCGGGATAAACCCTAATTAAAGTCAACATTAAAGTTTCATTCCGAACGCGGTCATATCAGGACAGGTGTGAGAAACGGCGGGAGCCACCATTGAGCATGCAGCATAATATTTTTCAAAGTACACACTTGAATATGCCTTTGTACATCATCTTGAATTTATTGTTGCGGTTGCTTCTATCTACGAACCTATATACTACAAAAATAAAAATAAAACTAATTATTCCATACCAACTATGATGGTCTATTTACTAGTTTATTTACTTTTATTCCATAACAACTATGATGGTTTATTTACCAGTTTATTTTCTTTTATTTGAGAGAATAACTTATAGTTTTCCCTGCATAGGAAAGGGTGCGGGGCAAAAAAACTATGTATTGCAATTTCTCCCATCATTTGGGCAGTGACCTGAGCCTAATTATGACTTTATAAACTATGAAGCCAGTGTCTCGACTGTATCATAGTACTTGGTCGACTATGCTTTATTCGCGCTTCACAGTTATTTTACACATGTAAGTGCATGAGTTTCAAAATTATTTGCGTTTTGTGCACATAAGTAATAGGGCTGTCTTTGGTGGCTCTAACATAAGTCATATTTGACATTAATATTAATTAAAACTTGTGATCTTAAGCATATATGATGTTTACAATTACCCGGGATTAATAAAAATGTAAGAAGCAAAGCATGCATAATTTCAAATTTATAGTGAAGTACCTTTTCCCAGAATAAAATAAATAATAACCCCAAAAAGCATCTAGTTCCAAGCTCCAACAGCGAGGTCTATGAAAGGACATGCTCATTGGTAGATTTTTTATCTCCAACGAATAAAAAATTGTCACTATAAATAAAAAATGCTCACTATATAGGTGACATGGAAGGCTCTTTTCGGCTTCTTAATACAGTTGGTAGAACTATTGGAAAATCATTAAAACAAAGAATGCATTGTTTAGAATTCCCAGTTACATTTATCCATGATATCCATGAATTACAAGGATCAATAAATGCACAAAACATCCGTTCCCATAATAATTTTTTTATCTCTTATCATAGCAGAAAACAATTTGATCACCTAGGGTTAAATGAAAATCAAATGAATTAATCAACAGAAACCCACTAAATATATTGAATTTCACATAAGCATATTGGTAGCACGCGAAAACAAGTACTATCAACATTCAAGGCAACATGTATCATCCATTCTACATATATTCTACATCTACAATGTCAGTTTTAAGTATTCATGCGTATCAAATGAGATTGATTTTGTTTTTGAAAATTACCTTCAGCCGTGTATGAAGATGTTGAAATTACTGGAGAATTTGTTATTAGATAGATTCTGTTCATCCATGGTGTGTGAGTTTTAGCTTAGGAAATAGTTTTTACATTTTAAGTGGTTGTTCTAAGTCTTTTAATTGCATGTAAACTATGTTAAGCTCCATTAAATTTTTACCAAACTGCTGCTTATAGTTATGGTAGTAAACTGTAGTCTTTCCTTAATTTTTGGAAACCAATTGCAGTAATTTCCTTAAATTAAGGAAATCAACTGCAGTTAATTAATTTTCTCGTTGGGAGATTCTGAAATGGTCCATTACTCCATCTGGAGTTCTTTACCTTGATCTGTGGAACACCTGACACATAGCCATTAGAAGCTTGATGGAAGCTTGGCTATAAATTCATCTGTTTGGTCCCCAAGCTAGCATCTCAATCCCCTTTAGTTGTTTACACCATCTAGCTGAGGGAGCAGAGGTTGGAAGTGCCTTCAGACTTTCTGTATTCTTTTCTTTTGCTTGGATTGAAGCTGGAGTGCTATTTCAGTAAAGAAAGCAAGTGGACTGTGGTTTGCAGCAAGAGCGTTATCAATTACTAGAGGTAATTTTTTTTTTTTTGAGCATTAAACCTTCATTCCAGTTTAACGATTCTTTAAGTTTTGCCGCATATAGAATCAATGTTATAAAGTTAACATTGGTATGAGAGCCTTAGCATTTATCTCTACCTTGGTATGTTCTGCTTACCAAAATTATCTTGTTTTCACAATACTGTCATGGTTCAACATGCATTTCCGAGAACTCTCGTAGACATTTGCATCTCAACAGTGATGCCCTTTGTCAAAATTATTCATTTGACTTTTGCTGTTTTTTCGAGGTAGCCTTGATACGCATTTGGAACTACCTGGACCTTTTAATTTAATACGCATTTTTGTGCACTCGTTTCTCTAAAATCCATATGCATGCAATGCTATTTCATATATATTTTTAGAACATTTTATGCGGGCATTCTAATTATTGTATACAATTGGTTTTACTTGGACATTTTAATTTAATACGCATTGTTGTGCAGTCATTTCTCTAAACTCAATATGCATGCAATGCTATTTCAAATATATTTTTAGAACATTTTGATGTGGGCTAAGGCCAACCTTAACACAGACTAGCAATAAAAAAACAAAACAGAGAGATAAGTTACTATATAGTTGGTATTAGATTAGATTATAACTGAAAAGGAAACTATGATGAGACAAAGCTCGGTAACAATATTTCTCATAAGCACATATAGATTTGTCATTGGATTTATAAACCTATACTTTTTCACACAATTTTATGCAAATACATACCATTTTGGCAAAGTAAAAGATTGTGATGAAAGTAATTGAAAAATAATTTCAAAAGTCCTTTTGGTGGAAATATTTTGTTTATATATAATGCGAAATATGTAGAAGCTACTCAACTTTATCAGACTTCTTGCGAAGGACATGACAAGGGGAGCACCCATTGTATTGTGTTGGAGGTGATCTAATTGGAATGAATAAGAATCGTGGTTATTCTCCTTGAGTCCATTCTCCTTGTTATTTTATTTCCAACATAAGCGGCCTGAAGTCTTGTTTTGTAAGAAACTTTCCACACCACTCCCGTGAATAACTTATTAAAATAGAAAATTGAATAAATATTTATTTTAGTAAAGCTAGGGGTTTCATATCTCAATGTGTTTAGATATTTAACATGATTCACTTTTTCAAAAATGGGTCCCCATTGGAATCCATTAGTGCGTAGCCCACGGCAGCAATAGAGCCCGTGGGTTGAAAAATTATGATTATTTGAGAACTCTTGACCAATGGTAAGAGCGAAAATTATTAATTGAAAATGATTTGATGCGTCGGTCATTTCGGAAACTTGCTCAAAATAATTGAATATGATTTGATGCATTGGTCATATCGGAAAAAGCGAATGATTTTTTTTTAATTATATTTTATTAATGTTAAGCTCCATTAAATTTTTACCAAACTGCTGCCTATAGTTATGGCAGTAAACTGCAGTCTTTCCTTAATTTCTGGAACCCAACTGCAGTAATTTCCTTAAATTAAGGAAATCAACTGCAGTTAATTAATTTTCTTGTTGAGAGCTTTTGAAGTAGTCCATTACTCCATCTGGAGTTCTCTACCTTGATCTGTGGAACACTTGTCACATAGCCATTAGAAACTTGATGGAAGCTTGGCTATAAATTCATCGGTTTGGTCCCCAAGCTAGCATCTCAATCACCTTCAGTTTTACACCATCTAGCTGAGAGAGCAGAGCTTGGAAGTGCCTTCAGACTTTTTGTATTCTTTTCTTTTGTTTGGATTGAAACTGGAGTGATGTTTTAGTAAAGAAAGCAAGTGGACTAATGGCTGAAGGTAATTTTTTTT
>APFE031545212.1:18697-36006 GCA_000404065.3 Pinus taeda | reverse complement strand
ATTTAATCAAAGCTGAAGTTAATTAAGTTATAACGGAGATAATCCCTCTATTGCAGTTACAATTCAAATAAAGGAAAAATCAATCTGCAAGGAAAGAAATCAATCAACCATAGCGGGAACAGGACCCTATTCCTTAGTGAGGAACTTCAGCACCTGATGCCTGACATCTAATCACACTGCAAACTCAAGAGATCAAGAGATCAAGAGATCAAGACCCTATTCCTGTGAGCAGGAACCTTCAGCACCTGTTCTCTTGTTCTACTCACACTGCAAATAAAGGAAAGCAATTAATGAGAGCAGAACCCTATTCCTGTATGCAGGAATCTTCAGCACCTGTCTCCCAACATCATTCATTCATGCAATCAAAACAGAAATGGATATCTCAACTACTAAGAGTGAAATCATTCAATATATGCAGTGCTAAGGAAACATAGTATTACTCGAGCTGTGTAACCCAGTGTCTAACAACAGAATCAAAATGAAGTGCAAACATATAAAGGATAAAACAATCTACAAGAACCAATGGGCGAATCTTGTGAGGAAGGCGGGCCCTTTCCTTCTCACAAGATTCCCCGGGAGAAAGAATTAAATTGGAACGATCAAAAGAGAAATTTATTCATCTGTCAAAATCACTGATACATTACAAATGGAGACTAGCTCCAGTCCTCACACAGTATGCTCCTGTAGCTTTTACAATGACCGACCCCCTCTAATGATGATGTCTCCTCTTTTTAAAGAGGAGACATCATTTACAATTTACATGAGAGCAAATCTCAAATCTGTTCTTTTTTTCCAAAACAGGATTATTCAGTTCCTCATAGACAAAATACTGTTACAACAGAGATAACAATAATGCTATCTTCAGGATGATCTAGGTAATCATTTCTTCGTACTGCTGCCACTATTCTTCGAAAAGCTCTTCCAGAATCGCAAATTACGGCCAACGGAATTTGCGTGTTTGACGGCTGTTTCAGCAACTGAGTCAGCTGTTTCAGCAACGGCCGCATATGCTTATCTGCAACCTTTGGATAAAATATAAGAGTATTGTGGAATTAAATGTAAAACAGATTAATCATATAATAAAGAAGAGGTTTTTGTATACCTTGGGAAAAAACGAATGAAAATGATACTGGGATTCATGGTTATAAGGGTAAAGTGGTATCAAAATATATAGCAAAAATGATACATAGTGGGGTCCTAACAAGTGTGTGCATGTTAAGTTATTTTAGGCAGGCCGCTACTTGGAAAATGTTAAATACCATTCACCACATTTATTGTAAGAATCACGTTTTTTTGTGTTCAATAGAAGAGCCACAACTTTTGTGATTTGTGTGAATTTGTGTTTTCTCTCCTATGTATTTCCAACAATATGGCGTATCATAATAAATTGGAATGTTATGCTATTGAAATAATAAGCCTCGATATTGCATCTATACAACCATGAGGAACTCTGAAGACCTGTAGATTCTCGCATAAATGAATGGTGTTTTGATATTCCAAATTGCAAGGCCATCATTCACGATTTGAGGTACCATACACTTAAGTGTTGTGAATTAAAATATCACACATTATTGTTTGTAATAACAAATCTAGGTTTCACAAATGCTAGTCCAGATAACATTTGGAGTATTTGTTCCAATATGGAAAGTCCAAGTCTCGGAAATATGGAGATTGTGATATATAAGCAAATTTCTTTCACTAAAAGTAATGGAAGGGTTGGATTTGAATTGAAATTTTGGATTTGAATATTGCAAAAATAAATATTTCTCCCTCAACCTACTACTAAAGAGATCATAAAGTTCGTCATGTTGTGTGGGAGAAATTCACTACTTATTCTACAAGATTCATTATAGATTGAAGTGGTAGAGATCTGCGGTGAAAACCCCATTTCAATGAACATAAAAAATACAAATATTATTGTGGTCGGTGAACCTTACTATTTATATAAAAGATCCCAGTTTATCTGCGGTATAGAATCAAAAAAAAATCACGTTTTTAATCTTCGAGGTGAGATTTTAGTGATCCATGAAGATCACCTACTTGTAGAATGGCTAGTGTTGGATTACGTGAACCTTTTTAGGTATTCATACATTTCTAATTCACATGATATTATCATTTCTCTTTTCCGCCACTCGTTACGTGCACCATCGGCAAAGCGATGGGTATAGAGTGTGAATATTAGCAGCATTGTTACAAGGAAATGATTGGACAAGACCAATTTGGAGGATCCCAATGGTCCTAAAATTAGAAAGTTAGTATTGAATGATGTAGCCCAAGTATTTGCATTCGATGAAAGCACACACAATATTTTCACAGAAAATGATGGCAGGATTTGTGGCATTTGGTCCAAGGATGGAGGAGAACCGAGGAGCTAAAGCATATATATATATATTACAAAATTATGGGTATTACATGCAACTAAGATTTGAGATACTTGTGTTTAATCTTCTCAACCAAAAAATAGATTTAAGGATCTCTCATTATACTTCCATCAACTAACATCATCTTTAGCACTGCTTAGACCCATTCATGTGTAGCCTACATGCTTTGCATGTTGAATCTCTTTGTTTTATACTCTCTAGCATGAGGTTGGAATGGGTTATTTTAGTAGGAAAATATTTTCAACTATTCCCCTTTTCCAATTCCAACTCATGGCTTATGGTCCATGTCAATGCTCACATGCAATATTTTTTTGATAATTTCATTACTTTAAATACAACACATAGTGTTCTATGTTTAAACCATTCCACACTTACATGTTATCTTAGGCAACAATAGTATAATTTAATTACAATATTAACAGGGAACCAAAAGAGTGGTGTTACGCATTTCTTATTGTGCTTTGAGGTTTCATTCTTGTAGTTTGATCCATAGAGGCTTACTTTATCTCTTAAGACTTGATTTTCCTCCCTCCACTATTTATAGTTCCCCACAATCCATACTTCATTCTCAAAATCCTCTAATTTGTCCATATTGAAACTTAGAGGACAAATGTCCCACAAAAAGGTCATATGTGGTGGTTTGGGGATTCATTGATGGACCTTGATCCATGGAAGCTAATTTTTAGGAATAGTGTGAAATGTTCATTTCTTGACATTGGTCCGAGTATTTGGATTGATACATACTTCACCAAATACCCTAATGATGCTAGTATGCCCATTGAGAGGAAAATGATGTTCTTCGAAGGTCATATGTGAAGGCTTGGGGCATTCATCTTAGCCTTGGATGCTTGAAACATTCCTCTGATGATGAAGTAAAGGATTCCTTCCACCACCATGTTGAGGACTCCTTGATCTATAACTTGTTCTAAAAATTTGTAGTAATGCACATAACTCCTCTTAGAGGTCAAATGTCCCATTCCAAGACCATGCTTATTTCTTGGACCCTGATTGCTATAATTTTCATTTATGGGCTAAGATCTCAGTTTCCCCCTTAACCGTATCCAAGACATTGAGACCCATACCTAATTCAAAATCTTCATAATATCCTCAATATCACCATACAAAGAAAAATGATATGCTCAAGAGGTCACGTGTGGTGGATTAAAATGTCAATATTTAAGTTTGATACTTATAAGCTTCATTATGATTTAAGCCCTTGTGTTTCCTCTAGTGGTCGCAGGAAGGGTCTTTATACTGATAATTTGTTCTTGATCAACTATTGCAATGATTCTCATCTCCCTACTTGGAAAATAAATAAATAAATGAACTTAGAATCATGTTAACTAATTAACTAACTAGTTATTAGTTTTATAGTCCTATAATAATACAACTCTTAGGGTAGTTTTGAAGTATTAAAGAGGATATAAAAATATTTAGGTTTTAGATTCTGAGTCTAAGTTCTTTAAAACATTTAGTTAATTATAAACAAATTTATTTGTTACAAATAAAAATAATAATGAATTGTTTTAACAAACTAAATATTTAATTAATAAATTAAATAATTTTTATTTTTTTCCTTGTGCCTTGGTCCAAATCAAATATAGCTGTTGCAGTGTCCTTTGTAACGGTTTTTTTGGTCAAAAGTTTCCTTTCAATATATTTATTTTGAGCATTATTTTTATATAAAATATATAAACTTTTAATTAATAAAATTAAATATTCATATAAATTTAAAAAAAATTCATTACCTTAGGTTAAACTAAACATTAACATTAACAATATCAAATTTGGTTTTCCCACTTTATATTAATTAATATAATCTTATATAAATAAAATATTTAAGATTTTGATTCACACATTGTACTTATTGATATAAAATAAACTTAATGTTAAGATTTTGTTCCACACACTACACTTATTGCCTATAACAATGGGGAGGACTAAATGGATGTCCCTTCATAAAAGCTAACTAATGTTAAATATTAGAATTTTGGATCCACACTACACTTATTGCTTGTGACAATGGGGTGGAGGGAATGGATGTCTATTGCCCATGACAATGGGGTGGAGGGAATGGATGCGTATCTATAAAAGCGGGTGGAGGGAATGGATGAGTATTTATAAGAGCTTTTATGGAGCTATAGACATCTCATTTCAGGAGTTTGAATCGAGAGAATTTGGAGCTAAAGGGTTTTTTTTGGGGGTGAACATTAAGAGGCTCAATAGTTAGACATGGCAGATCATCCGTAGATCAAAAAGAAGAATAGGGATGAATACGAAGGAAATTTTATTTTAAGGTTGCCACCAAGAATTGCCACGAATACTTCATGTCCTTATAATTTTTTAAGAGACTAGACATTTATAGTTTTTTTAATAAATGGAGTTTTGTGGAAACATATTCTTTTCATTTTAAGATATTTACGGATGGTTATGTTTTCATAATTTTTTTAAATTCTTAGAAATTGTTAAATGGTTACATTTGAGACCAAACATATATGGTTTTTGTTTTTAATGAATTGATTTTATGAAAATATATATTGTTTTTGTTTTAAACTGGTGGATTGAAAAATCAGTGTTTAAATTGAAATTATTTTTTTGAAGACGTTACTATTTATTAGTCTGTGGTAGCTGAGTCAAGTTTTTGGCCTCTATTACCATAAGGCATTTTTTATTGGATGCAAATTTATTATGGTGCAAATTTGACTAGTTATATTTATAGAAATACAAAAATAGTTATATTTAATGGATGGAGGACCCTCCTCCCATCAATCTATTAGAGCTCCAATGCAAAATAACATTAAGACTTGTAAACTTATGTATGCATTTTATTTACCTAATTGTAATTCTAATTCCTTTGTTCACATTGGGAACTAGTTAACTCTTATTAGAATTGATGTCTTGTAATTTTCTTATTAATTAAAGATAAATTCTCCAATTTCTTCAATATTGTCTTTGTGTAAGAATGAGAAGAATTTTGGTTTGCCAATCTAATCCTTGGGTGTTTTCTTATACATCTACATGTTATCAAGGAAAATAAATAAGTCTAACGTTTTTCTCTCTTTTTAAGAGATTCGTGAGCAATTTATAGTTCTATTTCTTAGAGTTTGTAGGAAAAACAATTTCTATAAAATTTAATGGTTTTGAGTGATGAAGATGTTGCCCCTTGTAAATCAAGGGACACTCCTCCCACTACCAAATTATGTTGAGAGAAAGGACGATGATGTCATTGATGTACAAGGAGAGCCTCATATACCTAAAATTGAGCTTGATCTTGTTGATGAACACATGGCATCCATGGATCCCTTAGATACCCCTCTTTTTGATCCTCCCTCTACTATAAAAAGACCATTATGGCTTCACGATACCTTACAAGATGTTGAGAGACATGTTGTCGCATGATGAAACTTTAGAGAATGTAAGGAGCCATGTCAATATCATGTATATGTTGTAGCTATGAGCAACACTACACAAGTTGAACCATGCACTTTTGAAGAAGCAGTGAAGGAACAAGTGTGGGAGGATGTTATGGCCAAAGAATATGATTCCATCACAAAGAATGATGTGTTGGAAGTGGTTTTGAGACTCAAAGGAAAATCTATTGTAACTTCTAAATGGATATATAAAATTAAGCATGGTCTTGATGGAAGTATCGAGAAGTATAAAACGAGGTCCGTGGATAAAGAATTCTCCCAAAACGAGGGAGATGACTATGATGAGATTTTTGCACCTATTGTCTGATATCATTAGAGAAATTTTGATGTAAAAAATTGGCCTCAAAACAAAAATGTACTACAAAAATAAACTTTATAATAGAACCAATATGATTCAATATGATGAGTCAACCATGGGGATGATTCACCATTTCTGGAGTTACTAATCAAGGAGCCTTAGTTGGAAAAACACTCTAGATCCCTTGGTGGGTTGAGTTGCTAGTCTTAGAGCCTTTGTTGGACATACTTTGGAGCCCGGTAAAAGTTGTGGGTTGAATTACTAGTCTTGGTGCCTTAGTTGGATAAACTCTTTGGATCCATGGGTGGGTAGGATAAAGGCCGATCTAATGATGGTTTGGTGATGTCCAACCATGAGGTGGAATCACTATTTGATGGGTTGATGTGGGTGGGCTTTGGAAGCCCTGGATGAGTTTTTATTGATGTGTTTTATGAGATCCCACATTCATGCTTGGAATATGGCATGGGAGTGAATGGATGAAGACAGATTTGGCTCAACCATTCTACAGTCAGGTGGAACATGGAAGACCCATTTCGGGTTTGGATTTTTCATCATTAATAAGAGGTTATTTCTCCTTGTACTTATATGGTTATTTTGATGAATTATATGTGGTCCACATGGTTTTAATTTTATGAGTATTTACTGATGTTATTATCCTGGTTATGCATGTGTTTTATGACAGTAGTCATGTGTGGCTCTCATCATGTTTTTACTTATAATTGAATGATCAATGTATATATGACCTAATGTATGGAATGGAAGTTGGTGTTTGGATTCATCAATGGTTCTTAGAAATTCCCATCTAAGTATGAAAACCCTATGCTTAGAACTATGAGCTACATTGGTAGATTACACATTTGCAGGATGTTTGACGAAATGCATGGCATGGCTAGTAGGGGTCCAGTCAAGGTCTTGAACAAGTATTTTCTTTAATACTATCATTTCCATGTTATCTTACTGATTTGAAGAAATGGATAAATTATGGGTAGTGACCTAGTCTTTGAGCCTCATAAAGCAGCTTAAATATTGGGGTCCCGGTCATAGCACTAGAAACTTTTGTCCACAATCATTAGCAGGCAGGCTTGTGAGAGAGAATTTAGGCTGTTGATCGCTCCCTTGCCCATAGCATGAGAGTCACTATGGCCTAAGAGACCTAAAACAACAGTGGAACCTAGGGATATGATGTCTGAGTGGCTGACTTGTCTTTTGAAGGCTCTGGTAACGATGTCATATGTCTGTATGGTGTGTTTCCGTCAGTTCCACTTCCTTAATGTGACTTAGGAGGTCGAATCATATCATAATGTCCTCTCATCGCATGTTTACCTTAGTTGGCTAATTGCTTAGGTAGATGTGGGAGGAGGTTGTTATAGAGTGGTATCAGAACATGGTTCATCCCTCAGACTGGATGTGTTACATGTTGGTCATGCATGCATTTGTGTTGCATGTGTCTCTCACGGTTGCACTCCATGTGCTTGTTTCATTTTCATGATGTCGATCATTTTGCAGTGATGTCATTGTGGAACTTAGAGTGATTTTTTTGGATGCATCATTGTGAGTGTATGACTAGTTATATGTTGTTATATATCGCTTACATGTATCATTTTGTTTGCTTGGTTACATATTGTATGATTGGTTACATTCTTGTATGATTTGGTCATATGTATCATTCTTGTGTTTTGGGTTACATGATGCTACATGTTTTTATGAGTGTTGTTCATTTGTGCTTGACTATATGCGTTATGTGTGGGTGTGACCCGCACTTGTGCTTAAGTTTTATACACATGTAGGCTAGTGTATTGTCTACATTGTATTTGTGCATGTTCCACAAGAGTGGTATGGTTTATGTTGTCATGCATGCAGTTAGCGTATGTATAGTTATTTATTGCTTATTCATATTCATGTTTTAATGTGTTTAAGTATACCATGATGGAGTTGATTTTTTTATGCATGAGGTTATATTGTGTGTTGCTGTTAAGGTCATGCATTAATGAATGGACCCTAACTAGAATTATGGAGTGTGGTTATATGCTTATGTACTACTTTCATATATTGCTATGATTATGTTATACATGTATCACACTAATTTGTTGATATTGTAGACACGGTATCCTCCCTGAGATATACTAAGGTACATTGGGTTATTTTGATTTGGTTTAGTTGACATGATATACCTTGCAAGAAGAAATATCAAATGGTTAGGAATATGGTTGACTAGAAAGACTCTCCCTATGAATCCGAGGAGAAGTATGGTGTTGGGAACTCTTTCAACTTGGCATTGACACTAAGAAATGTGAAGGAAGAGATAAGGAGTTGTAAGGAAGATAATGACATAATTATATAGTCACAAGAAAAGTTATCTGAGGTAAATGCATCCATACTTCAAATCTTGTCAGATTTGTAGCAACAAGGGCTTCTTTGGATCAGTGATGAGCAGGAAGACAAAACTAATGGGGCATATGGCAGTAGATCGCATGGCGGTCACCGATAAAATAGAGATGACACAATCTGAGATGGAAGATTCTTGGACACTCTAGAGAGGAGAAGGGATAGACATAGGTATGATTCTAGTTCTTATTCATATAGGCACTATGATCATCACTGGCATCATCCTTACAAGAGGAGTGATAGGCGATACTTTCCATATGAGTTTAAGAAATCAAAGCCAACTACTGTTGATAGAGAGGTAAAGAGATCACAAGGTGCAGAGGCTTGGCTACTCAGTATGAAGAAGTTATTCAGGTTGCATGACTACCCAAAAAACATGAAAGTGAGAGTGGATACTTTCAGTCTTAAAGGTAAAGCATACATCTGTTGGGAAGATGTGAAGAATGTCAAGGACATAAATGAGGAATATTTTTCTTGGAGTGAATTTGAACAACTATTCAAGAAGAAGTATCTGTCGAAGAGATACTTTCATGACAGGCCAAAATAATTCTATCAGCTAAAGATGGGTTCTATAATGAATTATGAGTACACTAGTAAGTTCTTGGAACTATTGAGGCATGTTCCTTACCTCAAGGAGCAGAAGTCTAATATTGAATGGTTCATTAGAGGGTTACCGGTTGCATTCAAGGACAAGATCTTTCTATTTGAAGACATGATGAGCCTAGATCTTTGGAGACCATTCGGAACAATTGAAGCATCAAATTGAGCCTAAGCGATAATAGACATGTAATGTTAAGAACAAAGGAAAATGGGACAAGAAGTGAGTAAGACCACAATACATAGGTAACAAGGAAATTATTTCACCACCTAAGAGGTTCAATAGGGGCATCAACCTGAGTAGTAGAGTAAGGAACCTGTATGCTGTTGGAATTATGGAGGGGACCATCATAGGAAATATTGTCCACAATTTCAGAGTGGTAGAACCAAGATATATAGTGCACAGGAGGCATAGACTATTGGGAATGTCGGTCAGAGTATTACGTGTATCTATGAAGCAGTGGACTACCAACAAGAAGAACACTAGGCATCTATCATTAAGATGGATGGTAAGCTTTGTGATAAATTTATTTATGTTTTGATTGACCCTCGATCTAATTATAACTATGTTTGTCTTGACTTGGTGGATAAGTGTGGTTTGAGTAAGGAATTGCATGTATAATCTTGGTTAATATAATTGGATACATGTACAAAGAAGAGATTCCATCATAGGGTAAGAGCTTGTGCATTTGATTCGAATGATATGCCTACTGCAACACATTTGAACGTATTACCAGTAGGCTCATAAAATATGTTATTGCGCATGGATTGGTTGTATATACATAGAACCAAGGTATATTTCTATGATAAATCTATTGAATGTGTGGATGACAATGGAGAACCAAGAGTATTACAAAGTAAGAAGAAACCTACATCATTTAGGATCATGACAACTATGTAAGAAAAGTGTAGCCACAGGAAAGGGTGTAAGTTATCTGTAGTACACATTTCTAGTGATAAGGGTAAGGAAGCTAAGGATGCAGATGCATTTAATAGGTATCTAGTTTTGCAACAGTTTAAGGATGTATTTCTTGAGGAAATTACAGAGTTTCCACCTCACAGGGAGGTAGAATTTTCTATTGATTTAGTGGGAGGGGTAGATCTAGCATCAAAATCACCTTACAAGATGAGCAAACCCGAGTTGGTTAAGTTAAAATTTTAGTTGAAGAAAATGTTGGGCAAGGGATACATTAGGCTAAGTGTATCACTTAGGGGCACACCAGTCTTGTTTGTAAAGGAAAGTGATCCTTCAAAGTTGCTTTATTCAATTTCCTGTAATCAATGCATACCCTCCATTTACCATTCTTTTTAGGTACTATAACCAAAGGAGAAACCCATTAGCTATCTGAAATTGGATAAATGAAGTTTAGATTGAGTAGTTTTTGGGGCTCTTCTTTCACTATCTCCCTAAGATTTGGATTCATCCTTCTTTGAGGTTGTCTGATTGGTCTACTGTTTTCCTCAATATAGATATGATGGATGCAAGTCTTAGGATGAATACCCTTCATATCAGTATACTCCCATGAAAACATAGTAGAATGTTTTTGCAAGATTTTGGTTAGTTCTTCTTGTTGTGACTTTTGCAAAAAAAAAATTATATTCAATGTTTTGCCTGAAAAAATCTCAATGGTAGAACTACCGAACTCTTCCATAGAGTAAAGAGACATTTGTCTTGATGATAAATATTCAATGTCAAGATCCAACTGAAATTGTGTGAGATCATATTCCGAAGATGTGTCAAAATTTTCAAATGTGTTTAGAATTTGACTATCTTCACTGATTTCAGAAATGGTAAAGACAGGTTGTATAGTGTCCTCATCATCGACGCATTCATTGTCTCCCACTTCTGTAATTGATTTTGCTGGAGGATACAAATTGAATTTCTTTGTCAAATTACCATCAGAAATGTACATATCCCCAGATCTACAACTAATGAAAGCATCAGCTGTGGCTAGCCAAGGTCTTCCTAAGATAAATGGGTGCCCTCCTAGATTACTCTTGGGAGTCAAAATCATGAGATCTACTAGATATTCCCAAGAATATAAGGAGACTGAAATATCTTCTAATACACCATCTGGTTTGATTATTGAGCTATCTGCAAGTTGCAGTAAAGTAGGTGTAAAAAGAAGATTAGGAAGTTTAAGCTGTTCCATAGTCTGTCTACTCATAATGTTGATAGCAGCCCCTAAGTCAATCAATGTATTTGGAATTTGTATCCCATTTATATGTGTCTTGACAATTGGACTACCTAGGTCTGCATGGTAATTTTTCCCATCATGACATCTACATTTTTTCCTACCAGGTGGATTCTTCTTGTATCTCTTGGTTTCCTTCCTGGTCTTTTGAGACTCAACTCCTTTATTATTTTTGCTAGAATAGGAATCTCTCTAATGGCTTGTAGCAAGGGGATCTTGCTATATACATTCTTTAATTCATCTAGAAAATCATAGTTAGGCAACAAGATTTGTTTTTCCACCCCTTTATCAATTTGTAATCTTTCACGAAAAGGAGGTGTGGATGAAAATGCAGGTTTCTCAACTATAGGAGTTGTGGGGTTTGACTTTTCTTTCTCTTTTTGAGTGTTTGAGTTTTGAAGAGATGCTTCCTCAGAATCCTTATTGACTTTAAGAGAGTCCTCCTTAGAGGTATCTTGCTCTTGGACATCTATAGAAGGTTTTTCTAAAACTCTACCAGACTTGAGTTGTACATCATTGAGAGGAACAATCATATAGGTAGGAAATTGTTGTCCTTCTATCATGTAAGTATTCTGAGGATTTTTGTTGTTAGGATTTGGCAATGGTTGAGCGAGCAATTGATTTGTCTTTTGTTGAAATGGAAGCATGAGTTGAGGATTTGGATTTTGTTGAGAAGGTTGTTGTTGTGGAAATGGAAATGAAAGTTGTGGATTTTTGATTTGGAAGTTGTGGAGTTTGTTGATTTTGAAAAGATGGAGGATATTGATAAAATTGAGAAAATCTCCCATAAGGATTTTGCATCCCTTGCACCCATGTTTGATATGGATTTTGAGGTTGGGTCCAAGTTTGTTGCCAAGAATTCCAATTTGGCGGGGGTTGAAAATTCATAGGGTTGTTAAACCCTTGATTTTGTTGCCCCTGCCAAGGTCTTCTTGAAACAAAACAGAGAGATTCTACTGAATTTGGATCTTCTTGAAAGACAAATTTGAGCCTAGGAATTGAAGGAAAATCCTTTGTCTCATGATTCTCTGAGCAAATAAGACATGTTTCTACAACTTTTGCATCCAAGGGGCATTCCCTTAGAGCATGTTTCTTCCTACATTTCGGATAAAAGATGGCTAGAGCATCAGTTTCTGCTTTTTTCTTGTTTTGAATTTTAAGGGTGTCTAGTTGTTCACTAAGGCTACCTAGGATATCAGTTTTGAATTCATCAAGCATATTGCCAATCTCTGCCCTACTTACTGATCCAGTTGCAGATTTTTTTTTCTCTAATAAGAGAAGGATCTCTAGGCCTGTCATGTAGAAAGAGTTATTTTTGCTGACAAAACTAACCTCCCTAGGAGTCTAAGACTCTCTAGTGACAAACAAGACAATTAAGAGCAATCCTTCTCTAAACATGCATTATCCTATGAGAAACCAAGTGTTTTTCGATCCTACCTGAAGTCCAACGCTGTTGTAGCAGTCTAGCCTCGTCGATCCAGATGAGCTCCTCCTTCACTTTGAAACCTGCATACACTAACAATCAAACGATTACATAACACCTGAATATTCCATAAAACAAAGCATATTCAAGATATAGACCAAGGAGTATATGAAACAATTCGTTAACAACAAATCATTGAGAAGAATGGACTTATTTGTATTAAGGAAACAAAAAAGAAACCATTACAACCTGAGCCTTGGTGTTGTGCAAGTTCCTCCCAGGGTCCAGCAAGAGTTTTCCTCTACTTTGACAAGCTCACCCACTTCCAAATGAAACAAGAAAGGATGTAATCTCTCCTCACAAGCTTACAATGGAAGTCCTAATTCCAGCAACATCTACCCTTTGGAATGTTCAGCTTTCAACCTCCCCTCCCTTGGCCCAATGCCTGTATTTATAGTGCTAGAGGAAGTTATTCAGGTCCAACATCAATGGGATACTCCCTCTTTTGGATGGGGTAGCTCCTCTCTTGATGGGATAAGTTCCTCTATCATAGGGATGCATGAACCATCTGGAGGCGCTCAATACACGTCAAAAACTCTTCTAGAAAGCTCTAAAAGTGACCACAAGTAACTTTTTTAAGATGAAACTCTCGCCTTTTGACCTTTACAGGAGTACACACCCATCCCTTGGCTTACAGAGCGTACAAGTACGCAGGTACAATGAGCTTGGGATGCGTACACGCAGGCAAGGTAGAGAGAACCTGCGTACCTAGAGATAAACATGATTTTTAATGACTTTCTCTCTTTTTTGAAGTTTGACATGGAGATCAGAGGTATAAGGCTTGACAAGGAGGATAATATGACTATTGACGAAGCCATATTAACTGCAGATAGTCATGGTGACAAATTTCAGTGTAACAAGGCCCTTTTCCCGTTTTAGATTTTCCTCTCGAGAGATGGACACATAGTTCTGCTATGTCACGAAGTGGAAGTTGAGAAATTTCTCCCTTCCCCATCATGTTTAAAATATCTATCAATTCATCTCTAATGCCTTTCAATAAAAGGGCTTTCAAAGTTTCCTCATCTAAGTTACTCATTTTTTCTCTCTTTAAATTGTATCGAAATCTTTCAAGTAAATCCTCCAAGTTTTCATCTTCTTTTTGAATCATTTTAAATACCTCATCCTTGTGATTGGTGGGCATACAATAATCCAGGTATCTATCCAAAAATGTTTGTTTCATATCATTCCAAGTCCTAATAGATTGGGTGACTAATCCCATGAACCACTTCAAAACAGCTCCCTTTAATGTTGAAGGAAACAATTTGAGTTTTTGAGAGTCTTCCATATAGTCATAGGTTCGGCGCACGACTTCAAACTCAAAAATAAATTTTTCAGGATCCTCACTTCGCGATCCATAAAAGTTGGGGAGGGCAGATGGTGAGATGTTTTTCATCGTTGTGTGAGTTTCCTCATCAACTATAGGGAATCCAAACGAGTTATCTCCTTCCCTATTTCTTCCATTATTACCTCCACCTCCACCATTGTTACCTCCATTATTTCCTCCTCCTCTACCTCTACCCCCAAATCCATTTACTACTTCTTCCGTCATGATAGTTTCCTTAGAGTCTTCTGGTTCTTCTATCAAGGGTGGATGAGAGAGAGTTTCTTCCTTTTCTTCTTCAGGTGATTCTACTTCTTTGATTACAATATGTTCTCTTGTAGAAGTGAAGAAAGGGTGTTCTCCTAGATGAGATTGGGTAGAAAATGTAGGAGAATCCTCTAATTCAGCTGCTGCTCCTTGAATTCGAGGAATCTTAAGGCTAGGAGTAGATGGTGGTGAATCGTGTCTATGCCTTGAAGAAGCCAGAGTTGTGAAAATCGAACTCTTGGCTCTAGCTATAAACCTTCCCCTAGAATCTCTTGCTCTATGCATGTCATTTTTATTTTTATTTTTCTCCTCAAGTTGGGCTAATAATTCTCTTTCTGATCTTCTAGATCACACTAGGTGCAAGAAGAGAGCATACTCAAGAAATTATTGAACCAATAACTCTATTTTCTGATCCTCTAGATCACACTAGGTGCAAGAGGAGAGCATACTTCAAGAAGTTATCAATTTTTCCCTTCTTTTTATTGTTGTTGTTGTTTTTTTTAAGAAATTGGCTACCTAGTTACACTTCCCCGGCAATGGCGCAAAAATGTTTGGTCAATTTAGTGTGTCCTAAATTTCTACATTAATTAACAATCCGAGATTTGTAAGCTGACGAAGTGTGGTGCACTATATGTGCAAGATAACCTATTTCTTACTTTTGTCGTTTTTTATTTTTATGTTGTTTTGGGGGTTTTTATCTTTGTTTATGGAATTCATATTCCTAAGTTTCTATAAGGAAAGTATGGTTATAAGTTTTAAGTCAATTATGTCCTTTATAAGGGTTCCCAAAACTTAACACTTCAGAAGGTCTTAGAAAATACTAGCACAAAATAATACTTAAATCAAGAATGAAAAATATGCTACTATTTAAAACAAGTAATTAATGAACTACTGATTATGAAACTATCATCTCTGCTGCTGTCTAAATACAGAAAATTGATTTAAGCTACTACACTCAAGGAAATCAAAGATTGCAAAGAAAGTAAAACTAAAATCAAATTACATCATTCATAGTCTAATTCCTTGCAAGTTAGTCTAGCTATGGATTTTGGAGATAATCATCAATGACATGAGCAATCCAATATCTAATTGCAGAAAAGTAAACTAAAATCAAATCACAACATTCATATTTCAATCCCTCGCCAGTTAGTCTAGCTATGGCTTTCAGAGGTAACTGTCAATGAAATGAGCAATCCAATATCTAATTGCAGAAAAGTAAACTAAAATCAAATCACAACATTCATATTTCAATCCCTCGCCAGTTATTCTAGCTATGGCTTTCAGAGGTAACTGTCAATGAATGAGCAATCCAATACTAATTGCAGAAAAGTAAACTAAAATCAAATCACAAAATTCATATTTCAATCCCTCGCCAGTTAGTCTAGCTATGGCTTTCAGAGGTAACTGTCAATGAAATGAGCAAGTTGATTTCTAACTAACTTAACAAAGAAAATGAACAAAACTGAAATCAACAAAATAGAACTGAAATTAAAAGAAACTAAGAAAACCAAAGTCGGCAAAGGGTTAATTCCATATCATTAGTTATTATGAAAATCATATATAGATGCCTGGGCTGCCTATTCTATCCTGAAACATGCACACACAGATTAGCATTATACAAAGCTTATAAAGTCATGGCGAGAAGTGAAATGTTATAAATATATATACAAGTGAATAGATATAAAACATGTGCAGTAAAAATAAAGAAATGATACATAAAGACTATACAGCAACAATGGAAACGAAACCTCAGTGTGCAGGGGCCCTCTGCACAACCTCGGCCAACAGGCTATCATTCCAAAATTACGTTCATACAAGCATGTAGAGCATAGTCTTCTTATATATATCAAACACAGTTACAACAATAAAACTAGTGTCACGGCACAGTGAGTTCTTAACAGCAAAATCACATTCAAAAGACTAACTACTATGCGTATAGAAACACGTTATTTATAACAAAGGTTACATAACTATTTTCCTGTAAAACTACGTGAACAGAGGACACATGAAAAACAACGTCCATGGATTTAGCATCATGGTCACCGAGATTATGCAATCTATTGAAAGCGGCTGTTGGATCCACATCGTGGTCAACCTACAGGTGTCAGCGTGCCTCCAGAGATCTAGAAACAGCCACGAAAAGCTTCATGTATTTGAAAATGGAGTCCTGTTACTGTAGGACTCTCCTGTTTGACCACCACTTGACCACCATTGACCACAACCTTCTTTGATGAATCCAGCTGGACCAATGGGACCTAATCCATGTCCAGGTCATTTCCAACTTGTCCATGTTGCTTTGCCTTGTGACACCTGCAACTTGTAGTTTAACAAAAACGACTACGGAAAGTTGAACCGGCTGTGGATAGTGGCTGCATTCCATATCTCATAAGAAAAAATATAATTCAAACAACAAACATAAGGACATAGTTAAAAAACCACTTTAAATTCTCTTTTATGACTGATATGCAATGATGTTGATAGCTTAGGAGGTCCAGGTGAATGGAAAGAATCTAGAAAAATGTGTAGGAAAAATGCAAGTTCAGGGCTCAACAATAACATGTTTGCAACTTTGTTGTGTATGCCCTTTTTATATCTGATCTAAATGAAATTGTTGTAGAAAACCCATCCATCTGTAGTGTTTTGATTGCTGCAACTTAGTTTGGGAGTGTAGATATTGAAGTGGATGATGATCAGTATGTATTACTGTCTCTTTGCCCATTAAGTAATGTTTCCACTTTTTCACACTCTGAACTAATGCATACAATTCTTTATCATATGTAGGATAGTTAACTACTGCAGGATTAAAAGTCTCAGAATGATAACATATGGGTTTTTCATGCTGTGTCAACACCGCTCCCATGGCGTAGTCACTGGAATCTATATGGATCTCAAATGGTCTTTGAAGATCAGGCAGTGCTAGTACAGGTGTTGTACTAATCTTTTCTTTCAAG
>APFE031545212.1:0-16340 GCA_000404065.3 Pinus taeda | reverse complement strand
GGGGGTGATTCAACTTCTGGGATTTTGATTAGTGTCCTCTCTCTGATAGTTCTTGATTCCACTTGGAGATTGATGATCTCTTACTCATCCCTGGGTGAAATCAGAGAGGCAAGTGTCAGAGGGGAAGTTTCTGGAAGATTTTATGATCCTCCACCTCGCAAATTGTCTCTGCCATTTGTCCATTCTCACCCATCGCACCCTATAAAGGGGCCATCCAGTATGCATCGTACCTTTTACACTGGGAAGGTAGTATGCATCGCACCCTCTGCACTGGGCATTCTGTATGGTCTAGTTTTGACCAGTTTAGGAGCCCTCAGTTTGTGGAAATTTATGATTTAGGTTCCAGTGCCCAAAAATGTCTATAACAAACCTACAGTGCAGTTCTAAGGAGGAGATCTGATGCTCAACACTGGTCAAACTTTGGATATGAAGTTGTAGCTTCAGGTTCAACAGCATTCGGCTTCACATGTGTGAGAGGGAGACCCTTTTCTATGCATTAGAGAAGAGACTCTTTTCGACGCAGTAGAGAGAGAGATGTGATGAGATGAGTGAGTCAAAATGAGGAAAAGTCCTCCTATATTTATACACATTGTTGGTGTTTGAATAGATGTGATTGTTGGGCTTCTGAGCCTACATGAGTTATAGGTCGACTTGATAATAATTCCATAATCAAAATAAATTTGTATCTCCATGAATACTTATCGGAATCGGATGATCTTTATATCAATCCTACACCTCTTGATGAGAAGAATCTAATAAAAATATTATCAGCCATGAATAAGATGATCTGCATGAAGTTTTTCCTTGGTTGCAAATTTTATCAAATTATTCTATAGAGCTGTGATATTTCCCTTTCTCCCTTTGGCCATATTTCCTGTTTAATGTGGTTGTTGGGGTTCTTACTGTAACTAGTCTGGCAGAGTTGGTTATCTCCTTATTTGAGCAAAATGATTCTCATAGGACGTAGGATGCATGGGTAAGTGGACAGTTGGGATGAGTGAGAGAGATGACTGTCAAATCTGGAAGATGAATGGCGGAAATGGCTCGGCGAAGGCTATCGGCCGAGGTGGGAGCGGGGTGTGCCAGGGCGCCATTGGATCTGCTGCAGATAGATCAGACTGTCATCGAGCGATGGAGTTGCGTGGGTGTAAACGGCTAGGCGTGGTTTACTTAGGTGGTAACGGTTTTCATCCCACAACATTCAGGCGCTAAGTGATAATTTCCCGGGGCTGTGCGATTCCACTCAATGAACAACACGGAGTAGCAGATGAGAGAGAAAAATTGCCCTCATCATTCACTATCACTCCATCTAGTTGTCCTTGTGATATGTGTGAAGGTCGTCAGATTTGGTGGAGATGATCTGACGGTGTAGAGTGGTCGAGTGAGTCACCTTTATCGAGTGTGATATGAGCCATTGGATTGGCGGGGATTGATCAGCAGCGGGCATGCGGTGCGATGGGTTACGAGCATGCAAGGGATATGGATAAGGTTTTATAGTTAGCTTAGCTTTGCGCTTAGGGATGAGGCTAAATGGAATTTTGTCAGATTTAGATGGTTCTTTTAGGAAATGAGGGAGGTTAAAGATGAGAGGGGTGAGGGAAGAAAGGGAAAGGTGACCAATGTAAGTCTGTTTTTGGACACAACCAAATAGACTAGACTTCTTTCTGGCATTTACAAAGTCAATGTTGCATAGCAGAGCTAACACTAGCTCCTTCTGGGCAGGAGATCCTCCCTATGAGGTTTCAAGAACCGTAGAACACTGCCTTTCACATAGAAACAAGATCAACAATATTTTCTAGTATTCCATTGGGCATGGAGTCTAACTAAGCCTAAACTAAAAACTGTAAAAGAAAATATTTACAATGTTGGGGCCTAAAATCCTTAAACAACAGAAACCTTCAAAAACCACCCATTAACTGGGCCATCAAAAACTGTTTCTCCTTCCATACTTTACAGCATGAAAGTGTTGTTCCCCTTGGACCTGAGCAATGACAAAAGGTCCCATCCACAGAGCATCAAATTTTCCATGATTGCCTTTCTTTTCTTTCAATGCATCCCATTTAAGAACTAAGTCTCCAATTTGAAGATTTTCCATCTTTGCCTTTCTGTCAAAGGGTTCCTTAATTCTATTTTGATGTGTTGCAGACTTCTCAATCAATTGATCTTTGATTTGATACACTTCAGCCAAGTCACTAATCCTCTTTGCCAAGTCATTTTCCTAATTCTGCTCTTCCTGCAAGAACTTGGCCACGGGGAGGGTCAACTGGATTGGGAATACAGCCTCAGTGCCATATACTAGCTTGAATGGAGAATTCCCTATGGATTTCTTGGTGGTCACCCTATCAACCCACAATGCAAACCTCAGTTTGGAATCCCAGTTCCTTTTGTTTTCTTCTAGCAGCTTTTTTATTGTCCTTATCTGGCTCTTATTGGATGATTCTGCTAGACCATTGCCTTGAGGGTAATATGAAGTGGAATACACTAGTTTAATTCCCATTGAGTCATGCATGTTAACCAATTATTTTTCCCTGAAGGCTGTTGCATTGTCCGTAACCAATTTATGCGGACAGCCAAACCTTGTGAAATGGTTTTCTATCAAAAAATTCATGACAACATGGTGATAAGCTTTCTTAGTAGGGATGGCTTCAATCCATTTAGTGAAGTAATCAATGGATACTAAGATCCATTTGTGCTAGCCACTAGAATGTGGATTAATTTCCCCTATGAAATCCAAGCCCCACTGCTGGAAAGGGCCATTGGCATGTATTGGCTTCAAAGGTAAGGATTTCAACTATTGTTTTCCTTCAAACCTTTGGCACCTATCAAAATATTTTACAAATTAAAAGACATCAAAAAATAGAGTGGGCCAATAATACCCAGCTCTGAGGATCTTGTGGGTTGTGGTTTCCAATAGTGATGTGCTCCAAAGGTGTTGGAATGAAATTGATGCATGACCTTCACAGATTGTTCTTTGTTTAGACATCTTAAGAGGATTCCTGATGGGTCCCTCCAATAAATCAAGCTTTCATGAATACAATACTTGGTTGCTTTTAGCTTAATGGTCCTAGCTTGGCTCGAGCTAAGAGTTAGAGGAACCTCTAGCTTCAACAAAAAGTGAGATATTTTATCATAACATTCACAAGAGGCCAAATTTTCAACCAAAGATTGGTTCTTCCCTCGTTCAATTGTTTCTCCCCTTGTCTATTTGTCATCTGAATCTACGCTTATCCAATTCATGTCCAGCATCCTGCAATTTTCTTCAGCCATCAGCTTAGCGAGGCCCTGGCCCTTAACAATCTTGGTGGTCTTTAGTTCTATGTTGAATTCAATAAGATTTGCAATCCATTTATCCCTTCTTCCATCAACATCTGGCTGTGTTAGGACGTCCTTTACTGAATCAAAGGGCACATATGCAATCACCTTGAAGTGTAGAATGTAGATTCGGAAAGATTTTAAAGATTTGATAAGAGCATAAGTTGCTTTTCTATAATATCATACCTTACTTCAATGTCCCTTAAGATTTTTCCGAAAAATGCCACTGGATGCTCTGAATCCTCATCATCTTTCTGCAATAAGACTGTTGCAAGGGTGTCACAGGAAGCAAAGGAGAAGATATGGAACTCTTTGCTATAGTTTGGGCTGATCAAAGTGGGAGCTTCCATAATAGCACTTTTGATGGCTTCAAAAGATCTTCTTGTTGCATCAGTCCATTTGATCTCCGATCCCCTTTTTAGCATAGAGGTGATGTGTTTTACCAATTTTGCAAAATTAGGAATAAACCTCCTTACAGAATTTACTTTTCCTAGAAATGATTGGATGTCCTTTTTCTATCTTGGGACAGATAAGGTTTGTATTACTTTCACTCTCTCTGGTTCAATCTTGACACCTGCAGCATAAACAATGTGTCCTAGAAGCTTGCTCTCTTCTAAAGCAAAATGTGACTTCTTAGGATTCACTAATATCTCAAACCTTTTGCACTTCAGAAACAATTTCTTCAAATGCTCCAAATGATCTTGATGGCTACTGGAGTATACTGTTATATCATCCAGGTAGACAAGGAAAAACTTATCCTTCTCTCCTATAAACGTTATATCCATGGTTGTCTAAGAGGTAGCCCCAACATCCATTAGCCCAAAGGGTATCCTAGAGTACATAAAAGTGCCCCAAGGAGTGGTGAAAGTAGTCTTTTCTTGGTCATCTAGATGTACATCAACTTAGTTATGCCCTGAAAATCCATCTAGGAAAGACATAACTTTATCTCCTGAGACTTTCTGTAGCAAATGTTCCATCTTTGCTAGGGGATAGTTGTCCTTTCTGGAACATTTGTTCAGGTTCCTGACATCAAAACATAGCCTGATTTTTCCACTTTTCTTCCTCACCACT
Organism: Pinus taeda; assembly: GCA_000404065.3. Classification (NCBI taxonomy): domain Eukaryota; kingdom Viridiplantae; phylum Streptophyta; class Pinopsida; order Pinales; family Pinaceae; genus Pinus; species Pinus taeda. The sequence goes on along the minus strand of APFE031545212.1, from coordinate 11,957 downwards.
AACAAATTGGCTACCCACTTTGAATATCTCAGGGGAACTATGATTTTGGCAGCCAACAACTTCTTGATTTCTTTTTCAATCAGAGGGAGGAGCAAAGGATTTATGGGTCTCAGCTTCTGTTTGAAAGGAATGGTGTCTTTCCCCAATGGGATCTTATGCTAGATGATATTTTTGTCATAAGTTTTAAGGTCACTATATTCCTAAGAAAAGACATCAACGAATTGCTTCATTAAGGTGTAGTACTAAAAAATTTGGGCAATAGACAAATCGGTGGACAAATTTATATTATTTCGATGATCTGGACTCCCTATGTTATGCCTATGGACTACAGACTGATTTTCCTTTTGGGAAATCTTATGAGGCACATTTTTATCATCGAACAACGTCTCTAGAGGCACTAGCCCTTTAGGTATATGATTGCTAGGCAACTGTACAATGTTGTCTTGGCCAATTCTGTTCCTTAGCTGGGGCTGGAGAGATTCCTCCAAGGTTTCATTCTCTTGATCAATTTGCATTTCAAAGAATTCATCAATGACTTGCAAAAACCTATTTACTTCATCACCATCCTCAAATACTTTCTAGTGATGGACATTATCAGGCAAGGATGGTCTAGATTTTACTTGGACTTCATAAGCCAATCTAAGGGGCATGGGAGGGATGAACATGCTAGACGACACAACAAGGGAATCAGCAAGCTGATTTTTTACTCTAGGAATATATGAGATAAAAAAGTTATCAAAAGAGTCTTTGAGTCTACATACCTCATATCTGTACGCTTTCAGCCTTGGGTGCCTTGCTTGGAACCTTTTGTTCACTTGTTGAATGATGAGATCAGCATCTCCATACACCTTTATGTCTTTGATTCCCATGTCTTTAGCAACACTTAAGCCCAATATCAGGGCCTCATACTCTGCTATATTGTTGGTGACCTGAAAAGTCAGCTTAAAAGAAAGATGTATTCTTTCTTGTTTTTGAGACAACAACACCACTCCTGCTCCTACAATTTCTCTTGAATAGGCTCCATCGAAGAACATATCCCAAGCCTATGTCCCTTCCTCTTCCATGGCTTGGCATACTGGTTTCTTAAGTTGCATCGAGGCCCTCTAGGATTCTTCAATTTGGAGAATACATGCTCCAAAATCAATGTCCACAGTGTAAATGGGATGATTAGTGGGATTCTTCTCATCATTGATGATATAGGCCAGCTAGGCTTCCCTGTATAGTCTTTTGCTTTCTCCTCCAAAAACTAGGACGGTGGAATAAGACAAGTCATTTTGCAATGTCCCACCCAACCTCTTAATCCACCCTTTGGAAAGTAGCATACCAAACTCAGGGGGGACATCTGCTACCACAATAGCCATCATCATGCTTTTCATGGGCAGCTAAGTTAGGGTGATGGCTAAGTCTTTGATTAGCCCCAAACATTTTACCTTCCTCAAATCAAAGGAGAACAAGTCGTGATAAGATCTAGTAATTATAAGGACTAGCTCATCGATAATAGCTTTGGGCATTAGATTATGACTGACTCCTATGTCCAACAACCAGTTGTGAAGGATTTTGTCATGAATGGCCACGGAGACATAGAATGATGGGGAATTGTCATCAGCAGACTCAGTCATTAGGCTAAGCACAAATGCAAGTTTGTCATATTGTAAATTCACATAGTCATTGGAGGCTCGTGTAGCTTTCATCTCAAAGGTATCAAGGATGGGCTTCTTAAAGACCTCACTTTTTACAAGTTCTATCAAACACACAGAGATTCTCAATCTCTGGACTTCGGATTCAAAACTGAAAGGGGAAGGGGACTTGTCAAGGCCTCTTACCTCTTGAGCCAATGTTCTGAGGATGACGGGATCAGCTGCTGGTCACTTCTGCTTACAAATCTGCTACTCTAAGGGGATTGCAGCTCTTTGGGCAGGACTCTCTTTGACATTACTTGCTCTTGATCTCAAGTTATATCTCTGTTGGTCTTCAATCTGCAGAACAACTTCCCCATCCAACTCTTGACTGGTCTAGTCCTTGAGTAATGACTCCTCGTATGCAGCTAATGCCAAATAGGCAGCATTGCCCTTGTCTTCCATGCAGTGAATCTCATCCTCTTCATCAAACTGCTCCTCCTCCATGGCTACATTCTGGAAAGGAGTCTTAACCCTTTGTTCTTCACTGGCCTCTTTGCCCCTCTAAATGATCTGTAATTGTTCATTTGCTCTTCTATATGGATTTGGATTTCTAGGATCAAATGTATTAGGAAGCCTTTCTTTCCCAGAGCTCTGCTCAACCTTCAGCTTAGAGATTTCAGCAGCCAATGACTCTATCATTTTAGACATTCTGTCCATTTTGGGATCTAAAGAAGAAGAAGAAGAGGAATACTCACCTCTCCACCTCCTTCTATCAACATGTCCTTTGAGTTTCTTTGCAGCCATGATATTGGATTCCACCTCCAAGGCTGGATCTTGCATCTCTACTAGAGAAACACATCTCCTCTCTCTTAATAGTAGGCAGAAATCAAAGTCAAAGGCATTGGCATAGGTGAGTTTGGCAAAGGTGAGGGTAGGCTTCACTTCAGCTAGTATCTTGCTATACATACGATTCAATCTTTTATTGAAATCAAACAATGACTCCCCATTTTCCCTTTTTGGGTTACCAAACTCAATATGATAATAGATCAGATCTTTCTTATCCCCCCAATGCTTTAAAAAAACATCATCTAATGCTTCAATGCCTGCTATAGACCTAGGGGTCAGCTCTCTGAACCACTTTCTAGCCTCTCCATCAAGGCTTTGGACAAATGCTCTCATCCACACATCATCTTCACTGATATCTAGGTTATTAGCATAGCTATAAAAAGATTCCAGGTGCTCTTCAACTATTACTCCCTCTGTCCCAGTGAACTTAGACATGTATTTCTAATATTCTTCTGCAGGCATGGCATTCAAAGGAATAGGGAGGACCAGAGGTCCATACCTAGAAGCTATGATTCTTTCCATTTTGGTGGGTGCTTGTGGGCCTGCCATGACTGGGGCAAATGGAAGGGTGCTAGCAGTTTGAGTGATAGAAAGCTGAGAAATGAATGACAGGGCTGAAGGACACTGATGGACTAGAAGGGAAGTTTTCTTTGGGCTAAGATCCAAAGGGGACCTTACAAAATAGGGAGCTTTCTGAATCTATGAATATATTTCCTCATTGCTAGTGCTAGGCACTGTTACAAGCCTTTCTTGCAGAGATACATAGGATTATTTAGGCTTACCTAACCCTTATGCTCCTTTTCGTGATATCTTGCTTTGCTTGATGATCTCCTTAGGTTCAGGGACTAGGTCAGCTGGTGATTTCTAAGAATTTCTCCAAGTGTGTCTCACAAACTAAGCCATAACTCCCTAGTGGAGTCGCCAAGAGGTTCATCCTTCAATCGATTTTCCGGATAGATGATTACAACCAGAAATGTGCCCGAACTTTGTCTATCATCAAAATTGGATCTGTGTCATCTCCCAGGGAATCTGAGATTTAATCTCCTCCCCGGAAATGGTGCCAATTATGTTAGGATTCCAACAAACTCTTGTAGGTTGTAGCTCGAAGATGCTTGGTAACATATAATATCAACTATCATTGCAAGGTTTCAATGGAAGGAATGATGGTTTGGTTCAAGCCAGATAACCACTTCTACTCTGTTTCACTCCAGACATGCATGAACACCCTCCGACATCAAGGATTTAGACCAAAAATGCTCATAGTTTAGATATTTAGGTGAATATGGAGAATACTAACCACACCAGTAGATACACAAGACCATGTGATAGCCGGCTGTGCCTAGTACAAAAACCTACAACTCTAGTCTATTGATGCAAGGACAGGATGACAACCCTCTTGCATCAGATAGAAAGAAACCTCAACAACTTGTTCAGTGATGCATTCAATATTCTAACACAGAGATAAGATGACAGTTATCTAGTGTTAAACATCAAGAGATCAAGAACACAACACATCAGGCACAAGCTTAGAACAGAACAAACTGGACAGTGAGCAGTTAACAACACAGGAAGCTTGCATTGCTAAAAATGAAGATGAGATGCTGCAAGCTACAGAGTGTCTACAATCTCTAGAAGTTGAATCTTACATCCAATTCCAACCCTGATTACATATTTATTCTGTTTATTTATAAGTTTACATTACAATGGAACCTGGCAATTTAGGTATGGAGGGGTCTTAATTGACCACCAACTACATTTAATTGCTTGATGGAGTCTCTGAACAAAGTTGCTTTCTTTACTATGTAAGTTCGATCTACGCAACTGTTGTTCCATCCTTTAGGTGATTGGCATGCTCACAGAAATGAAGTCCATGACTCATAAATTCTGCTACAAATCTGTGCTATGTCCCTTTCTCCCTTTGGCCATATTTTCTGTTTAATGTGGTTTTTGGGGATCTTATTGTAACCAATCCGGCATAGGCGGTCATCTACTTCTTCGGGCAACAAAATGTTCATAGGATGTAGGATGCATGGGTAAGTGGACAGTTGGGATGAGCAAGAGAGATGACCATCACATTGGGAAGATGAATGGCAGAGATGGATCGACGAAGGCTATCAGCCAAGGTGGGAGTGGGGTGCGTCAGGGCTATTGGATCTACAGCATACAAATCAGATGGTCATCGGGTGATGGAGTTGCACGGGTGTTAATGGGTGGGGATGGTTTACCTATGCGGTAATGGTTTTCATTGCATAGCTTTCGGGCACTAAGTGGTAATTGGTCGAGGCCATGCGATTCCACTCAATGAACAACACGTAGCAGCGGATGAGAGATAAAAACCACCCTCATCGGGTGCTATCGCTCAATCTAGCTGTCCTCGCGATATGTGTGAAGGCTATTAGATCTGGTGGAGATGATCTGACAGTGGAGAGTGGTTGAGCGAGTCGCCTTTATCGGGTGCAATGCGAGTCATTGGATTGGCAGGGGATGATCAGCGGTAGGGATACAGTGCGATGCATTATGAGTGTGCAAGGGATATGGATAAGGTTTTATGTCTAGTTTAGCTTTGCGCTTAGGGCTAAGGCCAAAGGGAATTTTATTGGATTTAGAAGGTTCATTTAGGAAATGAGGGAAGTTAAAGGTGTGACGAGTGAGGGAAGAAAGGGAAAAGTGACCAATGTAAGCCCCTTTCTGAACATAACCAAATAGACCAAACTTCTATCTGGCATTTAGAAAGTCAGTGTTGCATATGTAGAGCTAATAGGTCCCGAAAGGGAAAACATGTTGTTTTAAGCTTTTTCAAAGGCTTTTGGATTTCTATAGGGAAAAGGGCTTATATTTTGAAGAAAGGGGTGATTGTTTGGTTTTATAGATCCATTTGTGGGTTGTTATTAAACCATTATTTCTGCTGCACCACTATCTCGAGAGTATTACATGTAATATATGCCCAAGAAGAACTGATAGGAAGAATTCATCAGAAGGAGCAAAGAGGAACACGTAGTGAGGAAAGACCCAACATGAGCAACAACTATCAGAAGAGTGAGGATAGGAAAGTACGACTCAAATCCCACACTCATGAAGTCCCGCAAACCATCGTTCGTGATAAAGTTGTGGACCTGGTTGAGTTATCAAAAGAATCTTATTGGAATACCACATCACAAGTTATGAAAGGCTTGTCACATTCAATCCCCTGACTGCAATATGAGGTGTGGACATGATCGCTCCATTATAAACCACCCTATTGTAATATCGCATCTGTGTGTATCAGAGCCTTCACATCGCAATTCATAAATGGATGTCACATTAAAAACTGCAATTGCGATATTATTGTGGATCTGTTACACCATTACAACATGATTTAATGTTATATTGCATCCGCATTATAAGTCATGTATCACAAAGGAATGCCACTTGAAATCTGCGATTACAATATATATATGGACCCATGGGACCATTAAAATACATTGTAATACAACATCACATTTGCCACATCACAATTCCTTTTAAAGCTATTATCACGTTAAAACCTCGATTGCGATATAAGTATGCAAACCCACTGCACCATTATAATATGTCCTAAAGAAATATCACATATGTTGCATATCGCAAGTCTTGAAGATATGTAACAATGGAAAACCACCAATTGTGATAAGGTTGTGGCCCTGACGAGTTTATTAGAAACTGCTTAAGATTACATCGCATCTGCTCCGTCGGCAGTAGTGGAATCCCTATGTTATGTGAAAACCTCTGAAAAACTACAATTGCAATTAAGGTGATGATATGGCTAGTGGGACCACCCATTATATGGTTTTAACTATGTATATATATGAAGATCGATGATGTTGATATCGGAGGATAGAGTATGTTATGGGAACGACTTGTAAAATACCTCTGAAAGTTGCGATTGTGATTAAAGGAATGACGTGGCACATTGGATCTCCAATCTGGGTGTAACCTCTCTTGTGATGTGATTCCCATGAACAATTATTGTTTATTGTATGAATATTAAAAAGGGCCACTCTGATATAGTTTTAATATGCAACACTTTTGTAATTCAGCCTCTCTTCGGAATGAATGTGTCCTTTGAGTATTGGTGAACTCGAAGAGACAGAGGAAGCCAAAGAGCGAACACAGAGGAAGCTAAAGACCAAGCGAGTTAAAAGGAAGCCAAAGGTCAAGGGTATCAGGCATATATAACAGAGAACAAGGAAAGTTTACAGGTAGGCGAACTATAAGAAATCGAGGAAACCAAAGGTCTGGCAGAAGAAGCAGGAGGACAGAAGTAAGTCATAGGTCCAATATGGTTGGGGGTAGAGAATTACTACCAAATAGATCTAGACAATTTATAGCAAAGGGTTCGAGCCCTTGGGGTTGGTGCCTGGACAAGACAGGGTTGGTGTTCTAGAGGTTGGAGCCTCACAAAAAGGTCAATTTGGTGCTTGGAAATTGGTTGAAGCCCTATATACATTGTACTTGATTTATTGCAAAGATTATATTAATAAAAACATTTATTCTTGTTATTTATTTCGGTGTTCTAAATATAAATGATTTAACTGGAAAAATAACAATTGAAAAGAAATACTAATTCACCCCCCCCTCAGTATTTCCAATAGTTCTTGAGGGAGCATCAGTTTTATGTTAAGCCCAACAAGTGTAGTTTCTTTCAGACTGAGGTGCACTACTTGGGACATGTTGTCTCCAAGGTAGTCATTGTAGTAGATCTAGAGAAGATAAGGGCCATCATGGAGTGGGTAGCTCCTAAGAGTGTGGATGAGGTGAGATTTTTCATGCATTTGGCAAGCTACTATAGGAGGTTCATCGAGAACTTCTTGTGGATTTCTTATCCCATTACATCATTGCAAAGGAAAGGTAAGAAGTTGGAATGAAATGAGTAGTGTAAGGCTAGCTTTGAGTAGCTTAAGTGGTTGTTAACACATGCACCAGTACTACAGATTATAGATCCAGACCAAGAGTTTTTGGTATGCATAGATACTTGCAAGAGAGGGTATGAGTTGCAGAAACTAAATGAGCATGAGTAGAACTATCCCACACATGATCTTGAGTTGGCAGCGATTATACATGCATTGAAGATGTGGGAGACTATCTTTTGGGGAGGAGTTTCACATTGATGAGTGATCATAGTGGTTTGCGGTATCTATTTGACCAATCAAATCTGAATTGTAGGCATGCTCGTTGGTTGGACACGATCAGTGAGTTGGACTTTCAAATCAAATACATCAAAGGTAAAGAGAACGAAGTGGCATATGTTCTTAGCAGGTGGGTGTAGGTAAATCACTTAGCATTTATGAGCTCTTACCAGAAAGATTTATAGGATAGGATCATACATGCAAGACATTAGGATGTCAGATATATGGAGATTGTGTACAGGTTGCAACAAAGTACAGGTACATGCAAAGGTAGATGTATAGGTGGTAATACAGGTACATGTGATGGTACAGGTGAAGGTACAAATACAAGTAGTGGTACAAGTACAAGTGCAGGTGCATGGGATTTGGGCTATTGTCTTGCAACACATGGCTTGGTCAAGTTCCGAGACAAGATATATGTGTCGGATAACAGTGACCTCAAGGAGGTGAGCTTGACAGAGCTTCATGCAAAGACATATTCAGGTCACCCAGGTTATCAGAAGACATTGAAAGGAGTGAAGAGATATTATTATTGGTTGAATTTGAAGAGGGATGTACTAATGTTTGTGGTGAGGTGTTTCGACTATCAGTGAGTGAAAGTAGAGTGTAAACATCTAGGTGGAATGCAACACCCAATCACGATTCTAGAGTGGAAATTGGAGGTTATTTCCATGGATTTCATCACAAGGTTATTGAAGAAAATGAAGCTGATTGATTCAATGATGGTCATTATGGACAAGTTAACAAAGGTTGCACACTTCATTCCAGTCAATTTTACACTCTTAGCTAGTGATGTGGCACAGGTGTTCATCAGAGATGTGTATAGACTACATGGTGTCCCAAAGAAGAATGTGTTAGATAGGGATGCAAAGTTCACTCCCAATTTTGGAAGGTGTTATTTGTAGGTTTGGGAACAAACTTTCCCTTCAGCAAAACTTATCATCCATATACATATGGAGACATAGAGAGGGTCAACAAGATATTGGAGGACATTTTTAGGATGTATGTGATGTATCAACAAAGGAAGTGGGAAGAGTATCTCCCTTTGGTAGAGTTCACATACAAAAACGGTTATTAGGAGCCACTGAGGATGAGTCCTTTTGAGGCATTGTATGGGTAGAGTTGTAACACTCCTATCAGTTAGAGTGATCTAATTAGAAGGGTACTGATTGGATGATATATGTTGACATACATGGAACATGAAATGAAAGTGATCAAGAAGAATCTTAAGGCAACATAGGATAGGCAGAAGAGTAATGGTACAAATACAAGTAGTGGCTCCTAATAACAAATACAAGTAGTGGTACAAGTACAAGTGCAGGTGCATGGGATTTGGGCTATTGTCTTGCAACACATGGCTTGGTCAGGTTCCTAGACAAGATATATGTGTCGGATAACAGTGACCTCAAGGAGGTGATCTTGATAGAGCTTCATGCAAAGACATATTCAGGTCACCCAGGTTATCAGAAGACATTGAAAGGAGTGAAGAGATATTATTATTGGTTGAATTTGAAGAGGGATGTACTAATGTTTGTGGTGAGGTGTTTCGACTATCAGTGAGTGAAAGCAAAGTGTAAACATCTAGGTGGAATGCAACACCCGATCACGATTCCAGAGTGGATATTGGAGGTTATTTCCATGGATTTCAAAGACATATTCAGGTCACCCAGGTTTCAAGATATTGGAGGACATGTTTAGGATGTATGTGATGTATCAACAGAGGAAGTGGGAAAAGTATCTCCCTTTGGTAGAGTTCACATACAACAACGATTATTAGGAGCCACTGAGGATGAGTCCTTTTGAGGCATTGTATGGGTAGAGTTGTAACACTCCTATCAGTTAGAGTGATCTAATTAGAAGGGTATTGATTGGATGATATATGTTGACATACATGGAACATGAAATGCAAGTGATCAAGAAGAATCTTAAGGCAACATAGGATAGGCAGAAGAGTAGTGGTACAAATACAAGTAGTGGATCCTAATAACAAATACAAGTAGTGGTACAAGTACAAGTGCAGGTGCATGGGATTTGGGCTATTGTCTTGCAACACATGGCTTGGTCAGGTTCCGAGACAAGATGTATGTGTCAGATAACAGTGACCTCAAGGAGGTGATCTTGACAGAGCTTCATGCAAAGACATATTCAGGTCACCCAGGTTATCATAAGACATTGAAAGGAGTGAAGAGATATTATTATTGGTTGAATTTGAAGAGGGATGTACTAATGTTTGTGGTGAGGTGATTCGACTATCAGTGAGTGAAAGCAGAGTGTAAACATCTAGGTGGAATGCAACACCCAATCATGATTCCAGAGTGGAAATTGGATGTTATTTCCATGGATTTCATCACAAGGTTACTGAAGAAAATGAAGCTGATTGATTCAATGATGGTCATTCTGGACAAGTTAACAAAGGTTGCACACTTCATTCTAGTGAATTTTACACTCTTAGCTAGTGATGTGGCACAGGTGTTCATTAGATATGTGTATAGACTACATGGTGTCCCAAAGAAGAATGTGTTAGATAGGGATGCAAAGTTCACTCCCAAATTTTGGAAGGTGTTATTTGTAGGTTTGGGAACAAACTTTCCCTTCAGCACAACTTATCATCCATAGACATATGGAGACATGGAGAGGGTCAACAAGATATTGGATGACATTTTTAGGATGTATGTGATGTATCAACAAAGGAAGTGGGAAGAGTATCTTCCTTTGGTAGAGTTCGAATACAACAACGGTTATTAGGAGCCACTGAGGATGAGTCCTTTTGAGGCATTGTATGGGTAGAGTTGTAACACTCCTATCAGTTAGAGTGATCTAATTAGAAGGGTATTGATTGGATTATATATGTTGACATACATGGAACATGAAATGTAGGTGATCAAGAAGAATCTTAAGGCAACATAGGATAGGCAGAATAGTTATGCAGATAGGAATAGGTTGTTCAAGGAGTTCCAGGTTAGGGAACAAGTGTATTTCCGCACCAAACTAAAGAAGAGATCCTTATGGATTGGCTCATGTGCTAAGTTGGAACCATAGTTTGGTGGACCCTTCAACACTATTGAGAGGATTGGGCTAGTAGACTATTGACTTGCACTTCCTCCAACAATGAAATCCCATGATGTTTTCCATATCTCATTGCTTAAGAAGTATGTTAAATATGTTGATCATGTAATTGACTAGTCTATATTGCAAGTGGAACCAAATGGAGAATTCCAGCTGGAGCCTCAATGAATATTGCAGAAAAAGGTGCTCATGCTATAGAACCAAATAATAAAGCAAGTTAAAGTGAAATGGAAGCCATTTGGGCCCGATGAAGCTACATGGGGGATGGTGGATAAAATGTGGGCTATGTATCCTTCCTTGTTTGTCAGTTGAGGAAAAGTGACTTTATATGGTGGTGTGGTCCATATGGTGGTTTAGTATTTTCTTATGTTGGTTTAGTATTTGCTTATGATGGTTTGGTATTTTCTTTATGGTGGTTTGATATATGATTTATGGTGTTTGATATATGATTTATGATGGTTTATTATATGTTATATGATGTTTAGTTATATTCTTAGACAGTGTGTTTATTATATGATTTGATATATGTTTTGGTATATGATTTGGCATATGTTCTGGTATACATATATTTTTATGATGTTACTAGATCTGACGGTGTTTTCCAAATCTTATGAAGAACACATGTACCATCTAAAAATTGTCTTGCAAATGTACAAAAAATATGGCCTATCACTGAATCCGAAAAGGAGCTTGTTCGCCATGGAGGAAGGAAAACTACTTGGGAAAATTATCTCAAAAGATGGCATTTGTATTGACCCAGCAGATGTACAAGTGATTCAGCAAATCGATCTGCCCCAAAATAAGAAAGAGATTCAATCTTTCAATGGTAAACTAAATTTTCTATGCTGCTTTGTACCTAATCTTACTGAGCACCTAAGAGATATTACAAACATGCTTAAGAAGGACAACCAAGTGAAATGGATGGAGGAGGCTGTAAAATATTTAAATTTAGTCAAATTGGCTCTTTCTTCAGCTCCAGTTCTAGTCAGCCCGCATTACACTCAGGATTTCATATTGTTTTCATTTGCTTCAGAGCATACTATGGCAGTGGTGTTATTGTAGAAAAGAGAAGATCACGAAAGACTGTTACACTGAAATTTGTCACCATGACTATCTACAGTTAATATGGCTCCATCAATAGTCATATTATTCTCCTTGTCAAGCCTCATACCTCCGCTCTTCATGTCAAACTTCAAAAAAGAGAGAAAGTCACTTAAAAACATGTTTATCTCTGGGTATGCAGGTTCTCTCTACCTTGCCTGCGTGTACGCATCCCAAACAC
>APFE031545209.1:0-10165 GCA_000404065.3 Pinus taeda | reverse complement strand
CATCACACAAATAATAAACACATGATAAGTGGGAATTGAACCTAAATGGGGTGGGTCAGTTTCCCTTCTAGTAACATTTAACAAGAACTAATTGACATGAAAATGATTTGGAAACATCTTGTCCCAGCCTAGAGCTCTTAAATGAGAGTGATATGGTTTTTTCATTACCAACCCTAGTTCAATGGGAAAGGAAATAATGTCATAACTTTGATATCAACCTATATCAAGAGGATAATGACTTATTCTCTTAATGATGCAAGCTAAACCAATAACACCATATTCTCCCACCCTCAAGCACCTATGCAGATGTAAGGTTATCGATATTTTTATAAAATTATGTGATCAACTAGGGGAAAACATGTGGTGTGAGATATTTGATACTTAATAAATAAGATACCAACTTATCTTCGCCTTAAAAACAAGATATAATAAATTGAATAAAAGAAATTATGTAGAGTTTAATTAAATTTAGCCATCTTTCCATATTGTTACATCTATTACAAAAATTCTTATTGCAGTGATATTTGAAGATCAAAACAAATTACTTATAATGAACCATAAATTGTGTTATGTGGAGGAATAAGTAGTTCATAAATTGTACCATGAAGTGAAAGATGTAGTGTGGCCTAAACATAGCCTCAAATCATAAGTTAAAACATTTCACTTAAATATCATACATTTAAACTATTATGTCTAGTCATGATTTCTTTCCTTTAGATATTATACCGGTTATGTCACTTTGTTTCTCTTCCTTAAATTGTTGTCTGCATATATATTCATGTTTAGTGTAACAAAATTCCATGGATTAATTTTAAAAGCCAGGGTATAAGGTTGTGGAGGAGTTCTTTGCAAGCTCATCCATGGCTACAAACCCTAGGTTTGCGAAGACTCTGTACAGATAAATTATATACTCCATCGAGACTATATAGAGCATTTTACTAAGTTATTCTCTTTCTTTCATTATAGATTCCTGTGTATGACATAGGTCTTGTATTTAGACCTAAGGTTGTGCATGAGTTCTTTGCGAACTCGTCTATGGCTACAAACCCTAGGTTTATGAAGACTCTGTACAGATAAATTATATACTCCATCGAGACTATATAGAGTATTTTACTAAGTTATTTTCTTTCTTTCGTTACAAAAATTCCTGTGTATGATAGAGGTCTCATATTTAGACCCGTGTGCTGCTGCATGACCTATTTATCTCATATCATTTAACTATTTATTTTAGGAGAAATCTGATAAGTATTTATCTACTAGGAAAACCTGCATTGTCTCCTTGCTCTACTATTCTACTAAGAAACTAGCAATGGTTGTAAATTGTAATTTAAACTAATTCATCTCCAAAGTACCTACTAACAGTAAACAAATTATTCACTAGAACTATATTGTTTTGGTTTATTTCCAAACTACCTACTTATAGTAAATAGATCATTCACTATAATAATGTTATTTCAATTCACAATAAACAATCACTATCGACTTATACTAAAGAGATCACTCACTATAATAATGTTATTTCAATTCACAATTAACAATCGATTGTTCTACTAATAACAATTACCATGATAGTATAACTTATATGTATCTCAATATGTATACGTTAAATAATTGGAAGATCTCACCACCTATCCTCGGAACTGGAAATTACGTCCATGTTCCCCCTCCGAGCCCTTCCACTTTTTCCAATACAGAACAGTCCCCTCCGAGCCCTTCCACTTTTTCCAATACAGAACAGTTGGGCACCTTCGGCATCAGGACTCTATCTAAGCTCAAGTCCCGTACCCCACAGCTTGTTCCTCAATTTTCCTTCCCGTTGGTTATAGTTATATTTTCTAGTTGAAGGAAGAGTGTAGCACAGTTCTCTGCCTTTTCCCAAACCCCCAAGGGTTCTGTCCTCCTTTTCCTTTAAGGAAAATAAAACAAAATGGAGCAGTAATTGGTTACACTGTTTCTTTTGATTCTTTTAACAATCCGGTCCAATGTTTTTTAAATAATACTTAACAATATCTGTTTTGGTTAGTTTAAGCCCAATAGTTTTAATTTATTTTAAAATTGGTTTAAATATTAAAACTTTATTTGATCAATAAATTTATAAGTGAATAAAGAATTCAATAATTGAAAAAAAACTAAATTATTATGGAAACACTTCAGCAACTGCCAAGTCATCGAATTAAATTAAAAAAAAACTCATTCTATCCATGTCTCTTTTCAAAAAATAAGTCACTCTGTCCATCCTGACACAATGATGATATTATGATCATTTTCAAATTTGCTTAAAAAACACCCGCTCCATCCATCCATCCTCACACACTGATTAGATTCGTTTTTAGATTCTTTCAAAAAACACCCACTCCATTTCTCCATTGATGTCACACCATTATCCATCACTATCACAAAATAAAGCAACGTGCAAATACCAAAGTGTTTTTGAAAATGACGAGAGACAATGTTGTTGAGATTTTCTGTTTGAACTGAAATAGGCAGAAATCTCTGTAGGTGACAACAATAGAAAATCTATTGTTGGATTATCTCCAGGTTGTTGGGAGCAAATTAATGCATCCTAAATTTGATGTGAGAGCAGCTAGATTCTCTCTACTATAAAATAGGTTGTCATACGGATAGCTGGGAGAGAGAGTGAGAGTTTCATTGATGTAATCTCCAAATTTTGATTAATATATTCCTGATGCCTATGTTTGGTGGACGTAGCCCAGATTGGTTGGGTGAACCACGTTAAATATTGTGTTCTATGTGTTTGATTTTCTGCTGTGTTAATTGTGTGTTTTATTTAAATTGTTGTGCCTGAATTCCAACACATCCATCCATCCTCACACACTGATTAGATTCGTTTTTAGATTCTTTCAAAAAACACCCACTCCATTTCTCCATTGATGTCACACCATTATCCATCACTATCACAAAATAAAGCAACGTGCAAATACCAACGTGTTTTTGAAAATGACGAGAGACAATGCTGAAATATGATCGTTTAAAAATCACCCACTCCATCCATCCAATGCCATCACTCCATTATCCATCACTATCACAATAAAGAAACTTCTAAATGACATAAGTGTTCTAAAAAAATGATGAGACAATTGCCAAAAATTATGGGCACGGTTGCACGAGAGCATATTTCTCTGTGAAACGGTTGTTGAAGAAAGGAGACTCACATCCCTTCAAAACTTTTGACATATTGGAGATTTCTCTTTGAAAAGGTTGTTCAATATATCCATTAAAGCATATATGCTTAGCAGAAAGGAGGCTCATGCATATCTTTTATTTCTCATTCATATATTTTATGATTTTGGGTTTGATATCGGATGGTGCAACCAAGGGAAATCAGTTGGTTAAAAAAGGTTACATTTTCACTTCACAATTTTTATTTCTCTTCAGGTTGGATTTAACTTCCTATCTCATAGTTTATTTAATTTCACACAGAGCTACCAATCTAAGTTTTAATATTTTTCAGGGATTTTTGAACCCGGAATTTCTTAGTTACTACATATTCATTATTTCTTTTTGGAATTGAGCTACCCTATCCATCACTAATTAAACTACCCTACTACAAAGTATCATTTATTTTCAGCAAAAAAGTTCAATTAAATTTAAATAGAAAAACTTCGAATCATTTTTCTTTAACACTTTAAAATTAACATAATTAACAACATTTTATTAATATTATTTAAAAATAAATTTAATTAATTTCAAACAAATTATATATATATATATATATATATACATATATATATATATATATATATATATTATATATATAATATTAAAAAAAACATCAATAACATTAAAATGTGTTATAATTATTTCCCATTCATAAAAATATATTTTACCTCGATAAAAACATTTTAAGTAGCACAACATCTATGATTTTAGATCCAAGTTCCAAATGATATGAAAACTAATTCAAAGATATTTTACTAAAATCTCCGACTCCTCGAAAATTAAAATTAAAATTTGTACCATTGACTAAAAAATACTAAAATATCTCTTCTTCTTAGTTTTGCTTGGGTTTGAATTTTCCATCCCACATAGCCAATGTGTTTAATCTATAACCAAAGCAAGCACTAATAAAAAGAAACAGCTAAAAACAAATAAATAAAAATATCCGCCGGACGTGGACGTGGACCGAAAAAGCATCGAACCAACCTATTTTAAAAGAGTCGCGGATTCAATTTAAATTCAAAAAACCTTGAACTCTCAATGCACGAGAGAGCAGAGATTTTATCTACGATTCGAGGTGGTAAAATTCTTGTAGCCGTTGAAGGGAGAGGGGAAATCCTACTCCTCTGTACATATCAGGTCTGGCTATGCTTGTGTGTGTTTGCCTGTCTGCGTGGTTTGAGTATGGGTTTTCTGTGTCTAGGTCGAGGTTGTGTGCGATAGAGGGGGAGGCTGGCCAGAGAAGGGCAGCCTAGTTGAGTTGGATCAATTATCTGTCATGTTTTTGTCTAACTCCCAGTTGAGTTGGATCAATTATCTATCATGTTTTTGTCTAAGTCTACGTCTGGTTTTTGTTTGAGTTAGTCATGGTTGTGTGGAATAGAGGAGGAGGCTCGCAAGAGAAGGGCAGGAAAAGTGAGTTGCTTAACAGTTTTTTTGGGTTCAAAAGATCAATCATCTCGCAGAAATGGTATGTATGGATCAAATTCTATTTAATTTCAGTGTTTCTGTTCATCTATGCGTTCTGCTCTGAGAACTAATTCCATTTAATGAACTAATTTCATTTAATTTCAGTGTTCCTGTTCAGGGACATGAATGAAAGAGGTGATTGACGTTGGTGCTATTCAAAGCCTACGTCGCTGATCCCAATTACCTGGCTGAAGAAATGAAATCGAATCCCATTATGTATGTAGAGATGGCCCTTTATTTGTATGTCGATTAAACATGGTTCTTTAGCCATTCTTATTGAATGTAAGGCTCCGCTTCCTCCTCAATAGTTTCTATTAGATTTATTTTTCCTCAATAATTTCTATTAGATTTAAATTTTCCTTCATTGCTTCAATCGCCCGATCAATTCACCAAAGAATTTTACCATTAATGGGCTCCGTTCCCTCAATAATTTTACCCTCGTGTTCACCATACCATGCCATTTCTATTACATTTATTTTTTCATTCATTGCTTCAATCCAGTCATGTAACCTCTGGTTCTTTTCGCTATAACATGCCATGTATTGTGCGCCGTGTGTTATTTTAACACGAATTTTTTTAATATTTCTTGCTGTGTATAAGTTTGATCCGCGAGTTTTTAGATACGGGTTATCTGCTACTGTAATCCATAGTTTTTAACCTTTATATTTTTATTTGTAACCAATTAAAACCCACCCTGAAACAATGTTCACATGTCAATTAAGCCCAAAACGCACCAATGAATTTATTGGCTCAACCTCATTAAAACTTCGTCCGCTTCTATCATCTTAAATTTTCAAATTTATATATAATATACGTTTTCAAATTCATAATAATACATACAGCTCTATGAGTTTCTCTTACTTTTAAATTAATAATATTCCAACTCAGCTCTTTCATGTCAATTGGGAATTCTCTGTTATATAGCCTTCGATCCTCTTTGGGATTCAACGCCCTGTACCATTACAGCCTTCGCCTTCTTTGGGATTCAACGCTCTGTACCATTCCTGCTATTTTTTCGGGAGATAGTTAAAGCCAGATATATTGTGTATTAGTGTGCTACTTTAATGCATGGTTTTTAGCCCTGTAAATTTTATCATGTAACTAAATAAAACACTGAAACAATTTTAACATGTCAATTAAACCCACCAATGAATTAAAAGAAGAGTCGATTCCATTTTTGAATTCATTTTGGCAAAACCCTAAACAATTTTAACATGTCAATTAAACCTTTTAACATGTCAATTAAACCCACCAGTGAATTAAAAGAAGAGTCGATTCCATTTTTGAATTCATTTTGGCATTTGCATTCCTTCACCTTTCCTTCTCCTCTCAAAGTTTCCTGCATTGTGGTCGAGTCTCGTGTCATGTTTGTTTGGACCTCCATGTTGTTTGTTGGAGCCTGGTCTCTGTCTTTTTCTGTCATCTGTTTGGTGTGTCTGCTTGTGGAGGCATAGGCGTACTTGTGTTCTCTGAGAGCTGGAGCAGAGGTAGAGGCAGAGGCATTTGACTCTCCATCACAGCGTAGCTGAGGCATTCAAATGATTCTAGTATACATGAATGAATGAGAGAGAAATTGATTTAATTTTGGAAATTTCATTAACATAGCTCGATTTCTGTAAAGTGAATTAAAGTGTTTTTCTGTAAAGTGAATTAAACTGTTTCTCGACTCTCCATCACACGTAAATGATTCTGGTATACCTCAATGAATGAGAGAGAAAATGATTTAATTTTGGAAATTTCATTAACATAACTTGATTTCTGTAAAGTGAATTAATAAGATCATCTGCATAGATGATCCATCATTCAACAGAAATCGAAATCGAAATCGAGAGAAAGGATCCTCAGCCTGTCCATGGACATGATTTACCTCTGGGTTAGTAACAATTGGCACCACCTGCGGAGGAATATGGAACGATGTCTATGTCCCGCATTCTGACTCATGGACGGTTTAATGATTAGGCTTCTCATGCATATGAATCTTTGGGTTAAGTTCCATTTCTAACCCTGATTTCTTTATCGACAGGCGCAGTTCATCATTAAAAGACAGCCTGGAGCAGAAGGTGAAGTATAAAAAAAATCCGGATCAATTAAGAACAACAATGTGAATTGGGTACGGTATGGGATGTTACACCATACTGATTCCTGAATTCTTTTCAAAAGGTGCAGAAATGTCCACAAGGTTCTGGGAATGGAGGTTTAAGAAGACTGTGCTGTGCCGGGTGGTGTTGACCGTACTAATTCCATA
Source organism: Pinus taeda (assembly GCA_000404065.3). Lineage (NCBI taxonomy): Eukaryota > Viridiplantae > Streptophyta > Pinopsida > Pinales > Pinaceae > Pinus > Pinus taeda. Next base: position 3,273 of record APFE031545209.1, on the reverse strand, counting down.
AATGGAAATTTCAAAAAATGAAGAAATCTCCACAATGTTATGTTAGAGAGATGGAAATTGAAAAATACTGTGCCTCCTCGGATTGACAGCAATATTATGTGCATCGGCACAGAAGGCTATGCAACTAGTAATCAACAAAATCCAGTTGACTCGACGGAGTCATAACTTCCATTCGCAATCCCTCAGCCTGTCATAGATCCTCTGCCTCCTCACAATCTCACTGTTGGATCTGGGCGATGACCATCTTAGAAGATGGCAACCGTGGCCACTCAGAGTGTTTTTCTGGACAAGCAAATCATCAAAGACTGCGGTCCATGTTGTTGTGAACTCATCTGTCAGAGGTAAAGCGAGTTACATTGAAGATGGAGCGGGGTTAATTTGGATTTGGACGGACTACCTCCAATCAATCTGAATCTGTTGAATTTGAAAGCGAAGGGAGGGACGCATTCTCCATCATATCATTTGGCTTGGATCTCAAAAATTTATTTTCCAACTCTTTCTGTTCGATCACTCTGGCTATAGGTTACAGACAATCATTTAATTTTATTGATATAGCTCCATTCTGTCTTGTTTTTAAGCCCTTATTTTCTTCTTTTAAATTTGAATTGCAATGGTATTTTGGTTTGATTTTCTTAGTTTTTAAAATTAAATCCCAAATCCTCTGCATCCATGGATCCCTCTATAGAAACAGGGCCTGCCAATCTCGTTGTTGGACCATCTCATCTCCGTGACAGAAGATTCCAACAGTGGTCGAAGATGCCATTTGGAGGGTTTTTCTGGAGAAGAAATTTCTCAGAGCTGTGGATTCATATATGATAGGTAACCATTTCTTTAAAATCAATGTCCATTTTAACATAAATGTGTTTGCATGTTTTGTTTGATGAAAACAATGTTCACATTGGCATGCATTTCTTTATTTTCTTGTAACACAGTTTATTCAAATAATTTAGAATTTAGAATTTAGAATTTATAATTTATAGTGATCGCTGTGATGATAGGGAATTTATGTATTGTTTTTGTATTTTCATCTTTCATATGTGAGAAAAAACACCAATACTAACACGACACCAATACTAACACGACAGAAAAGGGATTCAATAGAATGACAACAGCAACTTCCATTAACATTCTGTTTTGTGTTGCCTCTCTCTTAATTGTTTCTGCTCTCTTTCACCTCTACAAACATTGTCAAACAACCTAAGAAAAATAAAATATTGTCAAACAACCTAACAAAAAGAAATCTACATACTTCTCTGTTTGCATCAAACAGTCGTGCAAACCCAGCATCAACAAGGGTAGTCTTTCCCATGCCACCAAACCCATGCAAGATTACTGCTTCAAACAGTCATGCAAACCACGCATGAACAAGGGTAGTCTTTCCCATGCCACCAAACCCATGCAAGATTACTGGTGCGGCATTTTTTTCGCTTCCCATTAGTTCAATAACTGTTTTCAATGGACCTTTGATTCCAGCTGTCGTAACAATAACTAAAGTCAAAAGACATCACAAACATTGATAAACTCCAATGCAATAAATTTAATTATTTAATTTCACATTTGTGTTAACTGAATTTACCTGGAAAAGAATAATATTTGAATTGTTAGTTATATGTGTGTTTGTATAATTATTTATTGATTTAAAATTATATAATAATGAAAATAATATTTTTGTGTATTGATGTTTTTAGTTGTAACTGATTGTTTATAATGTGAAAGGATATCTATGTATTATTTTAATATATGTAATTATTTATCATTTCGAAATTGGATGATCGAAATTGGATGATATAAAATAATTTATTTATGAGTAGAATTGTATTATATTTATAAGATATGTGAAATGGGTGTGTGATTATTTAAATGTGAAAATAGGTTTAATTGTTTTTTCTCAATGTACCCATAAATTGTATTTTTTATAATATGATATATGAGTTAGATGGCATGACATGGATATTTATGTATAGACATTGTCTTTTATTTATAATTATATGTATATGTTGGTGTACTTTATGTGTTTTTTAAATTAAAGTAAATTTTGTTTGTTTATGTGATATGATGGTTGTGATTTTGCTAATTAGATAAAAGGATTTAGTTGAAAGATAATATGATGTTGACATTATTTCACATTTAATGTGTATATGTTTATGTATGAATTTGTTTTATTGTTTGTTAGATGATATAGTGATTGGTTTTCTTAGATAATATGCTGATTATTGATTTCAAATTGATAAGATGTTTTTGTCTTCTACATGATGTGGATTGTATTTGTTAAATGATATGATTATGACACCAATGATTATGTTTTTGTTTGTTAGATGGCATGCTTTAGGTTGTTTGATGATATGATGGTGATAATGAGAGCAAGAGAGGTAATGAAAGTGTGGGGCAGAGAGAGAGAGGAGGGAGGGAGAGTGAGAGAGTGAGAGGGAGAGGGGGAGGGAGAGGGGAAGAAAGTTAGAGAGAGATAGAGAGAGAGGGGGAGAGAGCTAGAGATAGAGAGGAGGAGGAGGGAGGGTGAGAGAGAGGGTAGGGAGGATAAGGAGAGGGAGAGGGGGAGGCAGAGAGGACGAGAGAGAGAAAGATATGTGGGTACAAGGAGGGGGAACAGGAGAATGTAAGGGAGAGAGAAATAGAGGAGGAGGGGGAGAGGGAGAGGAGGAGAAAGAGTGGGAGAGGGAGAGAGGGAGAAAGAGGGAGAGGGGGAGGGGAGAGGAAGAGAGCGAGAGAGGGAAAGAGAGAGGGAGAGGGAAGGGGAGAGGAGGAGGAGGAGGGGGAGGGAGAGGAGGAAAGGGAAGGAGAGGGAGAGGGAGGGAGATAGCAGGAGAGAGAAAGAGAGACGGAGTGTGGGGTAGGGAGATAGAGAAGGAGAGGGAGAGAGGGAGAGAGAAAGAAGAGAGGGGGGGAGAGGAGGAGAGAGAGAGGGTGCGAGAGAAAGGGAGGGGGCAAGAGAGAGAGAGAGAGGGAGAGAGAGATGAGGTGGAGAGAGCAGGATAGGGAGAGGGAGTTAGCGAGAGGGGTATGGGGAGAGGTTGAGAGAAAAGGAGAGGTAGAGAGGAGAGAGAGAGCAAGAGACAGAGTCGAAGAGGGGAGGGTAGGGTAAAGAGAGCGAGAGATGGGAAGTGGGAGATGGAGAGAGAGGGAGAGGGGGGGAGGATGGAGAGGAGGAGGGAGAGGATGAGAGAGTGTTATAGGGGGAGCGGGAGAGTGATAGTGAGGGAAGTAGTGGGAGAGCGGAGGGAGGGAGGAGAGGGAGAGAGAGAGAGACAAAGGGAG